>JAIUZE010023869.1:0-24356 GCA_022085475.1 Heliosperma pusillum | reverse complement strand
ATATATGTTAAGTTTGTATTTTCCATATACATCTCTTTATGTTATTCATGTTTTATTAAACTCGACATTTCGTGGCTGGGAGAACTCGGAGTTACTCCCCACTGACTGTGGCTTCCGTGTTTATATTTAATGCGGTTGGCAGGTTTGTGATGCATACTTTGTGTACATTGACGAGCTAGCGAGCGAAGTATTTACCTTGGACCTATATTCGGTTCTTTGATTGTATATTATTATACACTCTTTTATTTCCGTATTTATACGGGAGATATGTCTCCGTCTTGTATATTTCTTTTGTATAATATTATTTCCGTTTTGTAATGACCCTTTTTATTTATGACACCTTCGTTATGTATTATTATCTTTTATGTATTTAAATAATTTTTTTTCTTTCCGCAAATTTGAGGGTGTCACAGTTTTAAAAAGGTTTTAAACTAAACTAAATAAGATTAAAGGAAGAGAAAATAAAGGAAGAAATTAAAACGAATAAATCAGATAAAGAGAGAATATGCTAGGATTCGGTCTACTGCAGTATCGGCATCTATGGGTCAACTAAGTCAGTCAATCTATCAATGAGAAGAGCAATGGTTTTCTCCTCTCGGTCTCAAACCACCCTAGGGATTTTCCTAATTAACTCTCGTCCTTTTAGGAGTCACCTATCAATTCTAAGCAAGCCTTCCCTTCCAATCTCTTGATCCAGGTCGGGGTTAACTACCTAGCCTAGTCTCCTGCGTGCACTCATTCGACTAAACCTCAATTAAATTGTTTAGACTGATTCTCATATTCAAGACGAACTAAAATAATCTACCCTAACATGCCTCTACTACAGTTTCCCTCATCCCAACATACAAAAGAATTAGCTACTCATGCTATTAACTATGCTAACAAAGACGATTAAACATATGACGATAGACATAATAAAATCGTAGTTAATAAGCATAAACAATAACACACACTAATTAAGACGAGTAAAACAGTAATAAGGATTAAAACGAAAGTAAGAATAAAAGAGAGAAAGTAGTTTACAATCTAAGCAAGTCCGGCGTAAAGAACAATCCACGTCGAATAACCCGAATGTAAAATAAAGATTAAAAGTTCAGAACTAATGAAAGATTAATGTCTGCTAACTACTGAATGATTAAAAACTGAATAATAGTTGCTGAATAACTAATGACGTAAATAAGAGTCATATATAGTGTATAACACGACTCTAAACCTAATTAAGCTTATGGACTTAAAGCCCGTGATTGGATCTACTCGATCGAGGGAAATAACCACTCGATCGAGGCTTTTATTCATGGAAATCAGTCGATCGAGCATTTCATCTACTCGATCGACCAACTGGTAAACTCCTTCTACTCGATCGAGCAAAGTATGTAGCTCGATCGAGGTCTTCTGGCTTCAACTCACCTCGATCGACTAATTGCGTACTCGATCGAGGTCTTCTGGCATAGTACATAGTAAGAGTCATGACTTTGGCTTGATGATGAATGGTTTCACGCTTCTTAAGGCAAGAGCTCCTGTCCCGATCCTTCCATTCTCCTAAATGCATGCAAAGTGGACTGCTTTGGCTCGGTTTCTGCTACTACACAGCTTGTACCTACAAAATGGTAATGAAAGTACAATGTAGCCAAATAGGGGCATATGGTGATAAAATATCACCTAAACGACATAGAAATGCGTGCATAAATGGACTAAAAAGTCTATATAAAATACACGCATCAAACTTCCCCAAACCAAACCTTTGCTTGTCCTCAAGCAAACTAAATGCAACTAAATGGAACAAAATAAACCTAGGGGAATGGAGCAAGTCTCAGGGCTAGCTACAAGTCAATGTTAAACAGTTTAATGCACTCGATCAATCGCTACAAAGCTTAATACGAAAGTGAACGAATTTATACAATCTTGGAAATAAATTAGACTTTCGACCTTGCAAGCCTCAACCAAATTCGGACTCTCACGGGTCACTCTTCTCTCAACAAGCAAATGGTAACTAAATATGTATAAGAAAGAGAGAAGAAAAATAGTCACTCACCTAGACTACGACCGACACAACATGCATTGCTAACTAATATGAAAGATGATTCAAGCACCGTACACACGCATAACCACCGTTCAAGGACAATCACGTGCCGAACATTTGCAAAAATATGGATATGTGAGGCTAATTGGTAAGAAGGGGCAAAACAATTAATGGAAATGTGAGGGTAAATAGCCAAGCTAGTTCCTAACAAGACCGCAATATAAATCGTTCCATTCTTCCAATTATCAAAATTAAGCTCAATGCCTTAACCAATATAGGCATAAACAACACAAATCCCATATAACACCTCGACAAGATAATGATACGCATAGGAGGTGTAGAAAACAATAACTTCAGCCAATCATTTTTCAATATACTTTTTCATTTTTTTCTTTCTTTTGGCTGATTGAGGAATAACCTCTCGATCGAGCAGAACAAGTCACTCGATCGAGGCACATAAACACAAAATCCGCTCGATCGAGCTGAACAAAGTACTCGATCGAGACACTAACAACACTTCACTTCTTTTTCTCGCAAATACCCACTCCAATCAATGATAACGAGCCAAAAACTGACACAACGGTAGAATATACCTCGACTACTAAACTAGCTCGGCAAAGGTAGGCTCAGTTTAGGATGTAGCTAAGGGCAACAGGCAGATATGGCTTATGTGGAGTTAATGGGGTAAAATGAGGAAAAGGGAGATGCAAATATTCTCAAAACACGTAATACCGACCACAAACCCAATGCGTGCAGGCAATAAGAAATCAAAATTCATATACAAGCAAATGACACGAGATGTGGGGAGTAACTACTCTCATTCCTAGATGAACTGGTCATGGATGTCACCAGTTATAGGCTCTAAAATCTCAGAATATATAAGTAGTTTGCCAAAAGGTCGAGTCAAGTCTAATAATCAAATTTAAATTCCAAGACAAAATTCATAGTTCACTATTTCGATTTTACTACGTAAATCAAGAAAGGTGCAAAGAATAGTATGAAATAGACTCGTAGTGCGATTTCATCATGAACAAGACTCCAATCCGACTCAACTATATGCAAAAATAAACGTGATATTTTTTGATTGGTTCAATTTTTTTCAAATTAACATGAATTGTAAACGTGAATGCAATACAAATGCAAATGCAGACGCAAAAGGATGTAAAACACTTCCCCAAACCAAAAATAGACAATGTCCTCATTGGCTAGCACAACAGCATAAACAGGAAAGGAAAAAACAACCTAATACATGTTCCTAATGAATGAAATATAAACGAAGAATGGAAAAACAAAAGGAGCAGAAACAACTCACAAGACAAAGCTTCCCCAAACCAGCATCAAACTGGGGAGCTAACATCACCTACTCCCATCCGTCTCCTCTGTCTCTTCTACCCTGTACGTCGGGTCCCTCTCCTCCTCCTGAGCTAGCCTCCTAGCTGCCAACTCCGCACGCTCCCTCATGGCCCTCTGTGCCGGCGTCTCGTCTTCTTCCTCTCCAGAAGAAGAGGAAGAAGAAGATGGTGAATGATACCCAACTTCTGGGTATCTGTAGAATGAGGGATGAGGTCATCCATCGGGAATGGGACGTCCTCTGCGGATGTGGTCCTCGTAGATAGGGAACAAGGCCAAGGCCTGATCCCGTCGCATCAGTGCAATATCCCTGCGCATCTCAAGTAGCAAAGCATCACGACGCCCTTGGTCCATGACCTCAGGCGTCTCAAACAGGGGAGGACAAATAAAATTAGCCGGAAAAACCGACTCAGGAGGTGGAGTGGTGACAGGTGGGGGTGTGACAGTGGTCGGCCCCACCTGTTGAGAACCCGACGGCTCTCCAACTTCCCCTTGTGGGGAAGCTCTCTTCCTCTTCTTAGTGGAAGAGGAAGGTGTAGTGGTGAAGGGTAGATGGTAGACAGGGGGAGGGGGTTTCACCCCTCTCACTGTAGTGAGAGGTGAAAGAGAAGGCAATGTAGGGCAAGGTAAGACGACGGATGTGGAACCACATATCTTCCACACCCGACGCTCAGAGCCCGTAATCCAAGTAAACCCAATCATGACTGGTATGTCTAAATCGACTCCTGGTCCTATGCGCTGGTGAGTCCTAGGGAAGTCTGTATAAAGGTGGCGGCCTATCCTACTGACCAGACCGCCACAGACTACGGCGCTAGACACCCTAGACTCTAAGTTCTTCCAATGAAGAGCCACCAAGTAAGCGATGTTCAGGACAAACGGGGTACCGCTATCAATGTTCATGTACCCCGCTAAGATGGCTAACTCGGTGTTGGTAATGTTGTTGGGTTCTGGCCTAGCAAAAATCGACTCTCCTAAAAGTCGCAGAAAATAGCGCAGTGCAAGTTGGTGAACGTGGGCTACCCTATGAGAGCCGTAGGGTGTGTGAGAGAGAGCGGTCCAGACCTGGGGCAACAACTTCCTAGGGGCTGCTAAAAGACCGTCACTCGAAAGACCCAAAACCTCCCCAAACCTAGCTAAGGTCCACGAATGCGACTTGTTAAAGAGTCGGAAATGAATGCAAGCGCTAGTCGGTGAGGTAACATACATATCGGACTCAAAAATATAAGAGCTGAAAAATTCGAGCGTAGGTACTCGATATGTATACTCCCTCATCGAGGCCAAACCTGACATGCCCGTCCCGTTAAGCAACAAACAAACATCAGCAAGTAAACCTAGCTCCTCTAGGTCGGGACGGTGCAAAAAATGACTCAAATGGATGGGGGAGTCAAGTAAATAAGATAACCGTTTCCGGTGAAAAGTAGAAACAAATTGTACCTCCCGTATCCCTTGTAGTGGCCCGAGGGACTCCACGATAGGTGGCTGACTAGCAGCCTTAATAGCTTTCGGTGGTGCCAGTCCTCGAGTAGTGGCCAGCTTATGTGCTGTTAGCTGGCTGGTGGTCAACGCCTTCTTACGAGGGGCGAATGTTGAGCTGGAAGGCGGAACAACGGTCTCAGCAGTGACCGTTACAGGAGTTGGAGCTTCAGTGTGCTCCGTGGAGACTGTCTCAGCAGCAGCCTCAGTAGTATTGACAGCAGGTTCAGTCTGGACAGCGGCAGTCTCGGGAACCGTGACAGCAGTATCAGTCACAACAACAGCGGGAACCGCTTCAGTCGTCGTTTCAGCGACTTCCTCAGGAACCGTGGACGTACTTGGGACTGAACTTGATGCCATAACTACAAAAAGATCAACAAGAACCAATCAATTGGCATCTAATTTGCTAGGCTAATCCTATAATCAATATCTAACCCTAATTGAATCGGGAAAGGGGAAGGACTATGAATTAACTAGTAAAATAGGAAAAGAAAACTTACTTGTTGATGATTACCCGAACAAATAGCAATTAATCAATAAATTCGAAAAAACGAATTACAAAACCCTAGTTCACGAAAACTCCAATTAACCGAAATTAAAGGGGAAAGGAAGAGGGCTTTTCAATCAATTGCAAAAGTGAATAGTTGGGGTAAATGTAGTTGGTAATTAATTGGGGATATCACGGATTGCAGGAAGGAATTTGCAGAAAAGGAATCGAAAGATGAAGAACAAGAAGCAATTGGGATCGAGTAAAAAGGAAAGAGGATCGAGGACTGCCCTTTTATAGTTAAGCTGCTTCAGTAGATCGAGTAGAAGTTCTACTCGATCGAGGATTTCTGTCAGTCTGGACTGCTCGATCGGGTAGGTCTGAGTTACTCGATCGAGTAGTCGTCTTTTGATGATCCTCATTTTACTCGATCGAATGGCAAGCTCCTCGATCGAGCTCTTTTTCTCTCCCAAGTCACTCGATCGACTAAGAATGTACTCGATCGAATGATTTTCCTCTATGCTTAGCCTTCGACTTTCAGCAATTTGATTTCCGCTTCTATTTCCTGCAAAATCGATACAACACAATACCCAAAAAATACCAAAAATCGTCTAATCAGGAAAAATTAAATTGTTCATCTAAACTACGGATTATAACGTAATAGTCTAATCTAAGTAAATAGTCTAATTGTCTAAGTGTCTAACGAAAACGCGATAAATGTTATTTACAATTTGCACGGGGTTGCAAACCCGGCTACCAACCAAACAGTTTCATGACAAGGCCACCGTGAGGCCTTTGACTTGCGGAATTACCCTCAGCTGCGGTAATTTCCGTCTTCTTCCTCCACACGTACAATGGTTTCTTGGAGTCTAGCTCCACTTCGGAATCACTTGCGTACATGCGAGCTCCGTTGTCCTTCTTGGACTTCTTCTTCTTGACGTCGTCAGGCGAACCTGGCTTTCCCTTTTCCAGCTCCAATGCTACTGATTTACTACCTGTAATGCAACACACAACAGCATGTTCCTCCAATTCGCTCCCAAGCTGGGGCGGAGGTGTTACGGTAGCAATGGGGATATCACAGATAGGAGCTATAGGTTCGATAGGAACCGAAGCTTTGTCATGCATGAATAAATCAGGTGTGATATCAGATAAGGGAAGTGCGTGACATGGTGACACTAGCATAGGACCCTTACTAGCATGAGACTGCGTGAATACTAAGTTCTCCCCACCTATTTGAAAAGTCAAAGTTCGTAACCCAACATCGATAACCGCTTGCGCAGTATGCAAGAACGGTCTTCCCAAAATGATGGGAGTGTGAGAATCCTCAGGTATATCTAAAACTATGAAATCGACCGGGATGAAGAATCTTCCTATTTGCACAGGAACATCCTCTATGATTCCTAAGGGTCGAGACAAGGTCCTATCTGCCATCTGTACCGTCATGTTTGTACACTGAAGCTTGGTAAAGCCTAACCGTTTGGCTAAAGACAAAGGTAAGACGCTAACACTAGCTCCTAGGTCACATAACGCGTTGTCTATGAGATAGGTGCCTATGTGACACGGTATAGAAAAACTACCTGGGTCAGACAGCTTAGGGGGGCATTTGTTCTGGCGGAACGCAGAGCATTCCTCAGTCAACGCTACAGTCTCTATAGTATCAACCGACCTCTTACGCAAAAGAATTTCACGCATAAATTTTAGGTAAGAGGGTACCTTTAATAAGAGGTCTGCAAAAGGAACGTTCACCTTGAGATCGCGTACAATGTCAGCGAACCGAGCAAATTCCTTCTCGACCTTAGCCTTCTTCAATCGACCAGGAAACGGAACTGGAATGTCAGGATTACCACGTTGCATATCCTTGACAATTGCATTGTTGATCATCCGCTTGCTCAACCCTTTCGAACGAGCTTCTCGCTCATGGAAACCCATCGATCGAGTATCAATATCACTCGATCGAAGATTATCAGAGCTTAAACTGCTCGATCGAGCAGCTTCCTCAGTCAATTTATTCGATCGAGCAACTTGGTTCTCTCGATCGACCACTTGTTCATCTGGATCACTCGATCGACCTTCAGCAACTTCTCGATCGAGTAACTTGTCCTTCTATTCGTTCGATCGACTAACATTATCATCTCGATCGAATACATTATCAGCTACAGCCTTCGCAACTTTGGGACGCGCATCAGAAATATCAGCAACTGTACCAGGGCTGTCATAAGCGAGACCGCTTCTCAGAGTAATCATGTTCAGCGTCTCCTTGTTCTTATCAGTTTGAGACGGTAACTGCCCAGGCTGCCTAGTCGATATAGCTCCCGCCAATTGAGCAATCTGCGACTTCAAAAGCTTGATAGTAGCATTTGTTGCTTGATCAGATTTACTCATTTGGATAGCTAAAGCTTGGATCATAGACTTCAACTCCCCGACTTCTGAAATTCCTCCAGATGAGGAACTAGCTTGCTGTGAAGACTGGATTTTCTGAAATCCTTGCTTGTGCGGCGGTTGATACGTCGGCTGTGGTGGTGGAGGTGTAGGATTTAAGACGTTCCGGCTTGTCCATCTCAAATTGGGATGGATATTCCCTTGATTGTAGTACCCACCTCCTTGACGGTATTGTTGAAAGGAAAAGACTTGTTCCTTTTCAGCAAGACAGTCTATAGCCGTGTGACCAGTGTCGCCACACCTCTCGCAAGTAATCACATCATCCCGCTGCAGCAAATGAACCGTCTGCTGGTTATCTGCAGCTTGCTTCTCCCATTTGTCAAGTCTGGCATTTAGTTTATCGAATTTTGCATCCAGACCTTCAGAATCAATACTGGCTACCGTCCGTGTACCACTCCGCGGATTACCATACTCAGCACAATGGGTTGCCATCTCCTCTATCAGTTTCCAACCCTTATCATCATCTATTTCCTTCTGGAAACTCCCGTTTGACGCGGCATCTAGAATGGCTCGATGATCATCATATAATCCGTTGTAGAACTGGTTACACAAAAACCACTGTTCGAACCCGTGGTGAGGAACAGACCTCACTAGCGTCTTGAATCGATCCCAGGACTCATAGAGATTTTTCATGTACCGTTTGCTTGAAATTAGTAATCTGACCCCTCAAAGCATTCGTCATTTGTGGTGGAAAATACTTTTTGTAGAAGGCCAGAGCGAGTGTGGTCCAGTCGGTAATACCCAATTCTTCTCGATTCAAGTTCTTCAACCAGTCTTTAGCATTCTCAGTAAGGGAAAAAGTAAACAAGAACTCCTTGATCTTGTCAGCAGTCACCCCTTTAGAAACCGGAATAGAAGAACAGTAGTCAGCAAAGGTCTCCATATGCTTCCTCGGATCCTCCCCAGCTACACCCATATACTTATCCTGCTGGACAAGCTTGATATAAGACGGACGAAGATCGAAAGTAGTTCCATCTTCGTCCGTTGTAAGTTTGAATCCTTGAGGTATACATGCAGCTGTAGGCTCAGAATGGCTAGCAATATTAGGCATCTTTGCTGGCAAAGTAGTCTCAACACTCAAATCTTCCTCGAAAATGAAACTGTCGAAGACGGATTCAGAAGTACTCAAGTCTTCCTCCTGAGTAGTCTTATCTTACCCTCTCTTCCTGCGTAGGAAGGTTCTTTCAGGCTCCGGATCAGCTTCCACTAATTCGAGCCTTTGGGACCTGCGCATACACAACTATAGAGAGACAAATAAGAACAGTCTTAAGGAATTAGAAATTCCTTAAGACGAGACAGAAATAAATGAACAGAAAATTAAATTGCCTCCCCGGCAACGGCGCCAAAATTTGATGTGGTCGTTAGACACCAAATTAGTGTTGACTGGAAGCGGGGAAATGATTTTGACTAGACACTTGGACAGAGTTTCGACTCATTTCGAGCTACTTTAGGCCACCTTTGAAAATGCTTTATAGTTTAAAAAAGGGTTTTGATTTTTGAAAATTTTGCCATGGTTTATTTACAAACTGGTGATCATGTAAGGGTTATACACATTTAAACAGGCACTAATAACGGTATGCTGAGTGCATTTAAAATGGTTTTGGCTTAAAAGGTGGGTTGCCATACCAAGCAATCATACCCAAGGTCTGTGGAGAGGTCCGCGCCAAACATGAGTAAGGTCAGTTCCTAGTCCATTTCCTCGAATAGTGAAAGCCCATGGTGCTAACATGAGTACACACCGTGGTATGGTTGACGTCAATCGTTATCCATCCTTAGGCCCATATTAGAATTTGGACTGTCTCATACATACTATTCCGCAACCTCGTTCAAGTTTCACCCCAGGTACACGTAAGTATATTTTCCCCAGCGGAGTCGCCAAACTATGATACACAGATTTCGCGATCCTTTCCAGGCCGTGGTTGAACGGGGAACCACGGATGGAGAAACGAGGGACAAACGTGAAAACACGCATTTGTGGAGTCGCCACCAACTTTTGTGGGAAGTTGGAACCGTTCGAATACCCCATGCCATGTCAAGACATAAAGCGATGACATAAACACTAAGAACTCGTTACCCTTGGCATTCTATGTCTAGAATGACTCTCGTTGATGCTAATGAACACGGATGTTCACAGATATATGGAGTAAAGGGTGAGAGTACGTATTATGAAGTTCTTTAATTGAACACCTAATCCTGCCTGCCTCGATAGCGGCCTCTACTAATGATTAGGGAAACTCTTCTGTACTCAATATGTAGTCGGTTATATGCATGCTATGCAACATCCACGTTTTAATCCTAGCATGTAAGCTTAGACTATGTCGGTTGAACATGTAATTTAGAAATCAATTATGTCGAAATAGGAATTTAAGATTGATTGCAAATGAACAGACAATTAAACCATACTATACGGTGATTAAATAGAATTACAACTGATTTACATGATCTATGTTGCAAATATACCCAAAATAAAGGTTAAAAGAAAAGGAAAATAAAATAAAAGATTGAAAGACGGATTACAGTGATATTAGGAGTTAATAGTCGATTAATTAATAATTAAGCTACGTCGGAGCAAATCAAGAAGATGAGAGACAGAAACCAACCCGGAACAGGCACAGCAGGTGGTGCGTCCTCTGGAAGAGGCGCAGAACCATGTGCGTATGTTCTTGAGTTGGGTTCTGGATGTGAAGCCTGAATCACGATCAGTTAGTGTTCGTTTGTGTATTTACGATTTATTAATGATCTACAAGTCGAATTTAAGTGATTTAAGTGATGTTAATTACACTAATTATGTCAAAGACGAATCCAAAGACTAGATATGAACAGATCTAACCTCTAAAGACTCAAACTTGATCTAAAAGACGACAAAACCCACTAATATTGATTGTTTGGGATCAAAGTCAAGAAAAACTATCTAAATATGAAATTAGATCAAAAGACGATTTATAAGAAATAAAAAACTAATAAAGTTTTTGAAAATATTTGAGCATAAATCTGACATGAATCTTACATTAGATGAAATAAATAAAATAGAATACAGTAAAAAGACGGGATTAAACACCCTCAGACTTACATGTTTGACGAAACGAGATTAACTAAGTTGCGTTTTAGCGATATCTCGACACGAATGTAAAGAAAATGCCCTCGTAAGAGGAACGATTGATTTAAATTGATTATTGTTGAGTTGGTCAAATTGGTAGGTCTATGCAATAACGTGATAGGAACGCAGAAGGATCTGAGCTCACAAGGTCGATTGATCAAGCACGTAGTTGTCAAAATGCATAGAGCAAGGTCTAGAATGAAAAGAGAAAGAAAAGAAGGAGCGGACCACTCACGTGCCTTAAAAGTGAGCATGAACCTCTCCTTTTATAGGGAGAAATCAGAAAAGTTTTGGAATAACCCGAACACGAAAAGAAATCTAGAAAATATTCCAGAAACAGGAAAGACGAGCTGGGGAAGAGGCGTAGCAGGCACTGCGACTCTTGGAAGAGGCGCAAAACCCGCTGCGTCATTTCCCGAGCAGTTTCCTACTTTAAAAGAAAGATTTCCGCGTTTCTATTATGGAATTTCGGTAGATTTCGAATTCTTTCTAAATAAAATATGAATACATTTTACCAAAAAAGATAAGTTTTTAAATATTAAAATATCCATAATATTCTCGGGCGTTCCGACTCGCTTTTAAAAGACGGTTTATAGAAAATGAAGCGGTTTTTTTTACCCTCACTCCAAATAAACTCTAATGACTGTCAAAACAACCGTATTGGCGCGTAGATGACGACCAAGGGGTAGACACATGTGTTTGAGCTATCACTTGACGATAAGTTTACGGATTGTCACAAATCGTTTCGCATACCAAATAAACGGCCAATCATTATTGGGTGGTCGGCAGAAGGTGTAGACTCGAGGTATCAACATGGATAAGCATAGATAAACTGCTTCTCCTCCTCTTCTAGGCCCTAGGATATGAGCAACCATTCTGTAAAGGCCTGGATGCAGCTAATCCCTACCTCTTAGGCAACATATGTAGCAATGTTGGTAGGAGTTCAGTCTGCTCCTTAATATCGGGAACAACATCACGAGCGATTTTAAAGGTAACAGAGGTAACGTGGTTACCAAACATTCGAGCCATATCTTGTCCCTAAAGCAGGGGGTAGTTTATAGGCATGATTGTGATTTCATTCGCATCATATACAGATCCATAACATATCTTATCACCATGTACCATGCATCATGCATTAGAGAGTCCTTGCATACACCTATGCTGCATTACTAACATTTTCGGGGTATCTACATAAAAAGTTTACGAAAAACTTGTGTTGGAGTCTTTCACCACCATAATTACTCCTGGCGACCAATTAACATAGTGGAAAGGTTAGGAGGAAATTGCACCTCCTTGACGCCTAATAGCAGGAGCCTAATGTCTGCCACCCGGGTCCCAACGTCCGTCACTTGGTCCCCCTAATCTAGTATAAGGATCTTGTCGTCCCTCACCTGGTCCCCCACGTCCGGTATCAGGACCCCGGCGTCTGTCACCTGGTTCCCCGCGCCCAGCGTCCCTCACCTGGTCCCCCGCGTCCGATATCAAGACCCTGAAGTCCGTCACCCGGTCCCGCGCATCCAGTATCAAAATCTTAGCATCCCTCACCTGGTCCCCAGCGTTCCGTAGCACGACACCAGCAACCACCAGTCGAGTTCAACATCTTCTAGCAGAAATCCGCCTAGACTCCGCTTGTTAGAAAAGTCTGCAGCATAAATCTACAAGTCGACATCTGTAGTGTATCAGTTTGCATCTACTTCTATATTAACAAAATCAAGGAGAACCAGAAATTAGTCTGCCAGAACAGCAGAGTATGATTTAGCAGAAAAGAGTGGATTAAGGTATCAGAATTCTGGGTACATAGCAGATTGCAGAATTATGTTTGAGGTGTCCGGCAAAATCGTACTAATTCTAGCAGAGTAGCAGCAGCTCAATCCAGCAGGGTAGCAACATCTTGATCCAGCGGGGTAGCATAAGCTTAATTCAGAAGGGTAGCAGTTGATAGCCAATAGAAGACGGGTAGCAACGTGCAGAGCATAAAGAATCAATTTCCCTCCTCACCAGTGTTGAGAAGCGAAATTGGGGGCAAACTGTTTGGGCCATTAATCACTATTTGCCATGGACCACGTGGCACGAGACTAGACGATAGTCATAGGTTCAAATAAATCGAATAATAGGGAAGTACGGGTATTTGCACAAGTAGAGTCAAACGATTGCTAGGACTCGGGGGCAACAAAACCCTATCTTGAAGGAAAAGACAAGTAGATGAGAAACCCTAAAAAAACCCACTAGCGTTTATTTACTATAAAAGAGGAGGCAAACAAGGAAAGAAGATCATTCAATATTCATCTCCTGTATTAACACACAAAAGACGGCAAGAAGAGACGGAGACCTACGTACAAATGAAGCAAAATCATCTTCCATCTTAATGACCTCATCATGTCATCACCATGACATCATCTCTATTATCAAGCAATGATCAAATAATCATTATTCTCATCATTACCCATTACTACAAAGCTACAAATAAACCCACGTAGAGCACTACAACCCCACGGAGTACCCTCTGATCTTCAGACTGCGTATTGCCCGACTTGATTGTACGTGATACTATTTATCGTCATCGGATGAGAGTTATTTTGTGTATTTTGTACCCGGATTACATATAGCGAATTGGCGGGATACCGAACCCCCCCGCGGTTTTTCCCACATTGGGTTTCCGCGTCAATAATCTCTTGTGTCATCTTCCTTTACTTTGTCTTTTACTTATTTTTACTGTTATTACCTCTTACTTTACATACATATTCCGTCGTTAATCACATATAAATTAACCCCTCGATAGTAGGCCAAAAAGAGTACGTCACTTTAACCCTTCCACAATTGACTAATTAGGTTTGGCTAATCTTTACCAAAACAGGAAGCCTAGATCCTTAAGTGGGAAGCGAGTTGAGAACACAGTGAGGAAGGACGATAGAGTAGGTGTAGATGGGCCAGTGATGATAATATCTTCAACATAGACAAGGAGATAGATAAGGGAGGCAGAGGAGTGATACAGATACAGTGAGGGGTCAGACGTGGATTGGCAAAAACCGTAAGAGACAAGGTAATTTGTGAGTTCAATGTACCAGGCGTGTAGGGCCTTTTTGAGGCCATATATGGCTTTGGAGAGACGGCAAACGTGGGTAGGAAAAGAGGGGTCAACAAACCCGGGGGGTCGTGACATGAAGAAGGTGTCGGAGGGCGAGCCTTGGAGGAACGCGTTGTTGATATCAAGATGTTGAAGAGACCATCCTTGCGTGATCGCAAGGGAAAGAACAAGACGAAATGTAGTGGTTTTTACCACAGGACTGAATGTCTCACAATAAGCAATAACAGGTTGTTGGTGGAAACCTTTTGCGACGAGGCGGGCTTTGTACTTGTCAATGGAGTTATCCGGGTTGTATTTTATCCGAAATATCCATTTGGAACCTATGATATTGTAGGAGGGTTGACGAGGGACGAGAGACCACATATTATTTTTGAGTAAAGCATTGTATTCATGTAACATGGCTTCATGCCACTTAGAGTCAGTGAGGGCCTGTTTTACCGTGGTTGGGGGTGAGAAGGAGATTGAATTTTGGCAATTTTTGCATATTTGGGATTGGGTTGACGAATATTGGGACTAAGGTGAGTGCTAGGAGTGTGGCAAGGAGGAGTTGTGGGTGGAGGTGGGGGAGGCTCAGGATTGACAGAGGCAGGGGCGAGGGTAGGAGATATTGGTGAAGTCGTGGAGGGAGGTGTACTGGTAGGAGTAATAGTTGAAGCATTGGAGGTCTAAGTAGCAGTGGTAGGGGAGCGTGGGGAAGTGGGTGGAGTGAAGGGATGGGCAGGTGTTTCGAGAATAACAGGGAGGGAGAAGGAATACCACGTAGTAGGGTTAGGCATGGTGTTACGGGGGCTGAGGTGAGGGAAGAGTAAGGGAATACGTGATCGATAAATTAGACATGGCGGGACGTATAGACTCTGTTTGAGTTTGGGTCAAGGCAATGGTATGCACTTTGGGAAGGCAGCCGAAACTTCGGAGTTTTTGCTAATTTGGGGGTTTGTTAAATAACTTGAGATACAAGGATAAGTTATTCAGTGAGGGAGTTGGAAGACGATTAAATAAATATGTGTCAGTGACAAAAGCATACGACCAAAATGATGAAGGGAGACCGGTTTGAGTTAATAATGAGAGCTCGGTTTCGACTATGTGACGATGACGTCTTTCCGCGTAGCCATTGTGTTCAGGTGTGTGTGGGGGGATGTCAGATGAGTGATACCAAGAGAAGCAATGATGGGGGTGAGTTTGATATACTCGCCACCATTGTCGGAGTATTTTTTGACTAGATGACGAAATTGAGTGAAGATGGCAAGTGTGTCATATTTTTGACGCATAGGGTATAACCAGACATACTTGGTATAATGATCAACAAAGATGACATAGAACTTAAAATTATCAAGAGAGTAATTTGGTGAAGTCCATACATCGAAAAAAATTAGTTCTGAAGGGGATGAGGAGGTGAGAGTAGAATCAGAAAACGGTAACTTATGACTTTTATTTATGTGACAAGGATTAAAATGCGTAAAGGTAGAAACGAAATTCATAGAAATATTAAATTGTTGGCTGATTAATTTGAGGATGGCGAAAGCTGGATGACCGAGACGATGGTGCCAAGTGGAGATAGGGGAGATGGCACCAGTGTAGGCGAGAGGAGAAGAGGATGGAACCCATTCATATAGGCTAGATTTATTGTGTCCGTGGAGAAAAATCAAGCCCGTGTTGCGATCCTTAAGACATAAAGAGTATGTGAGAATAGGGCAATGGCACTATTATCACAACATAATTGAGAAATAGAGAATATATTTCTAGAAATGAGAGGAACATGTAAGACATTGTTAAATATAATAGAAGAAGAAGAAGATTGAAGAGAGAAAGAACCAATGATTTGTATGGGAACGGAGGATCCATAGCCAAGAATCAAGTCGTCTATCCCACCGTACGGTGCGTATAAGGCTAGTGTGTCGAGGTCACTAGTGATGTGATGTGTGCCCCATTGTCAAGTATCCAGGGACGTGATGGTTGATGGGCTGTAGTGGCTGCAGTATTGGCCTGGGGAGAAGGGGAAAGGCGTGGGGTGTGGGCATGGCGTTGGGGAGGGGTGATATGGGGAAATTGTTTTTTAATTTCAGCACACGTGGAGAGGAAGTGTCCCTGGTTATGACACCATTGACACTTACCCTTAAAGGGTGTTGTTTTGTGAGTGGTGGAGTATGAAGGAGAGGATGAAGGAATAATGGGTAGAAGTCCAGCAGAGTTGTTGGGTTTGGGTTGTTGTCGTGTGTAGGGACGGTAGCAGGCAGTAAGGGATGTGGTGGGCAGATTTGTGTTGGTGTTGGTGGTGTGTTGGTTGAGGAGGTCATGTTTGAGTAGTTTTTCATATAAGGTGCCAAAGGTGATGAGGGTATCCTTAGCACGTAAAGCTTCTATAATGACCGGACGATAAGTAGCGAAATTGAGTCCATCGAGGACCCGTGCAATGATGTCTTCATTGTCCTTGGGTTTTCCCATGTGAGCAAGTTCATATATGTCGTGATGTCTTGAGTTGTCTTTGAGATACTTTTGAGACGATTCTTAACCTGTGAATAATGACCACGCGAAGGAATGGCGTATGTCGAGGCAAGAAGCGTCCAAATTTCTGGAAATGTGGTGGCGGGAAGAAGGAGAGGAGTAATACTTTTGGAGATGGTTCCACGAAGTGCACCGCTGATGAACTTATCTTGACGGAGCCATGGGGAGTAAGCGGGATTGGAGGTTTCCTTCATATCAATAATAATCGTCTTAGAGGGGGGAGGGTACGTACCATCAACAAATTTAAGTAGGTAATAACCTTGAAGTAAATCGGTAATTTGGGTAGACCATGCTCGGTAGTTTTGAGAGGGAACTTCGGGACATTGAGAGAAATTGACGATGATAAAAGGGGACGAGGCATCCATGGAATTGGGAATGATGGCACTCGACATGATTTTTTGGAGAGGATTGAAGAGCACAGATGAAGGGAGGCAGAAAACAAAATTGAGAGAGAAAATCGTTATTGGCTCGATACCATGTGAGAAATAGAATTAGGTTATTTGCATATTATATATATATATATATATAGAGTTGAGATCAAGTGAGTCCTCTTAGAGAAGTTGAGTTCATGAGTCCTAACATATGCCATTGGATCTTGAAAATGGATGGTTGAGATTTAAAATAAAAAGTACACATTACAATTAAAATAATGACTAGCTTAATTACCTCTCTCCTTAGCCTTTCATAGCTTTCCTTTTACACAGCTCTTCCCTCTCTCATCAAATCACAAATTCAAAAAAATCAGATTTGTTATCAACTCACTCTCTCTTTTTTTCTTTTCTCTCATTTTATCATCTTCATCATTCCTTTTATTCATTTCTTCATATTCTTTTGCAAATTTACGAGTTTGGAACATAGATTGTGTGAGTAATTTTTTTCCTTTTAGCTTAAACTCTCTTATTTGTTAATTTCATGATAAAACTTTGAGTTTTTTTTGTTGTTTTACAATTTCCGCGTAAAACAAAAGCGGTTTAATAAAATGCTCCGTAAATCTTCGTTCGAACTCCGATTAAAGCAAAACAAAAGCCCAACTTTATTTTTTTTTTGAGCCCGTCGCAATGGTGATATTTTCATATACTATTGAGTTTTAAATATGTTCATTACAGCTCGATTGTGAACGAAAAATCGGTTGAATTTTGATTAAATTACTTGTTTAAGTTGAAAGATAATGGTTGTGTAGTTGTATCTTGTGAAATTTTTGTTGGATATTTTTGAAATCGTTGGTTAGATGTTTAGAATGTGTAAATTAGTGTTCTTAGATGATGGGTGAGATTAATATAGTTTGAAATATACTGGTTTGTTTGACTAATTTCTTTTTAATCATATCTAAATTTGTAAATTGTTAATTGCAGGTTTGTTATGAAGATGGAGTTGTTGATGATGATGATGATGATGATGATGATGATGACCATGAGAACAATGATCGTAAATTTCAAATATTATGTAACTTTATTTAACAATCCGAGTAACTTCAAGCCTGATTTGTGTAACTTCAGTTAACAATGAGTGCCACTTCAAACCTATTTTGTGAAACTTTAATTCACAATCAGTATAACTTCAAACTTTTTTTGTGTAACTTTAATTCATAAGCAATGTAACTTCAAGTCTATTTTGTTATGCTAAAGTTACAAAAAATAGACTTTACATTAAAATTACACAAAATAAGCTTGAAGTTACACTAGTTTATTAAAGTTACACAAACCAGGCTTGAATTTACACTGATTGCTACACTTAAGGCCCTTCTAATGTAACTTTAGTGTGATTTCAATACTATTTAGTGTAAATATATTTTGTGTAATTTTAGTTTTAAAGGGTGTAACTATAGTATAGATTTTGTATATCTTCAATATTAAAAGGTGTAACTTTAAGTCGATAAGATGTCTTTTTAAAAAAAAAGTGTAACTTCAAGTCAAATATAGTGTAACTTCAATTCAGACATGGTGTAACTTCAAATCAGATATGATGTAACTTCAACTTGATAACTTCATGTGACTGATGTAATTTCAAGTCAGAGATAGTGTAACTTCTAGTCAGATATAGTGTAACTTCAATTCAGACATGGTTTAACTTCAAGCTGTAACTTCAAATAAATTTCAAACTATATTTTATAACTTCAATTGATACTGAATAATTTCAAATATATCTGTAATTATTTAATTATATTCAAGTAGATAGGATGTAACTTTAAGTGGTTATGGTGTAACCTCGAGTAAATATGGTGTAACTTAAAATGAACTGAGCAATACTGAAAATTTTGAAATGTCAATCGTTCACGAAAACATTACTACAGCGACGGGCTCAAAAAAATTATAAAATTAGGTTTTTGTTTCACTTAAATCGGAGTCCGGATGAAGATGCACGGAGCCTTTTTTGAACCCGCTTTTATTTTACGCGGGAATGAATTTCGGATTTTATAACCAACATTCGAAAATTAAATGGTATACGAAAACATTTGGATTGCAATGGGCTCGTAAAAATAATAAATCTTGCCTTTTGTTTCACCTTAATTGGAGTTCGAATGAATAATTACGACAATTTGTTGTCTTTTATTTGTTAAAAAGTGTGAAAGACAATGAGTTGTATACTTGCTGAGAAACAAAAGAGATGAGAAAGCAATATACACGGGATCAGTAGGTCTTGCTTAAGACGGGTCGGATCTTGCAACGGGTATTTTGTGAGAGGAAATGGGTAGAGGGGACAAGGTGGGCACCCCCCATGTGCTCTCCACTCACCCTTGATGGATATTTTGTGAGAGAATATGGTATCCGTCTTAAGCTTAAGAGGGATACCTCCCGTCTTAAATAAGAAGTTGTGACACGGGATAATAGTGAAAATGTGGCAGACCAAATAGTATTGGGAAGAGAAAAATACTCTCTCTCCTAATTTCATATTTTTCCTTTTTTTTTTACCCACTTTGTTTCTTCATCTCAACCATTAGATCCACTCATCTAATGGTTGTTAGAAGGACTTATGGACTCAAATAAAATAAGGGACTCATGTGAACCTTACTCTCTCTCTTCAGTCTCTCTTCTGATCTCTATATCTCTCTATATATATATAATATTATATATATATACATAGAGAGAGAGAGAGAGATAGGTTCATATGAGTCTTTCATATCTTTTAAGTCCATTAGTCCTCGTCTTGGCCTTTGAATGAAGAAGATTGAGGGACAAGATTAGAAATAGATGGAGGGATAAGATTAGAACAAAAATGTATGGACAAGATGAGAACAACATGGAGGGACAAGATTAGAATCAAAATGAGTGAATTTAACCTACACATCACCTTGATAGTGTAACTTTATACTATAATATGATTTTGAGACAAGTTTTTGTAACTTCAGCTTTTAATGAGTGTAATTTCAGTCATTACGAGTGTAACTTCTTTCAATATTTTTGTAACTTTAAACTAAAATGTGATTTCGATTATACAAATTTGAATTTATGTAACTTTAAGACATGTTTATGTGATTTTAGCCTTTTTAAGAGTGTAACTTCAACACTTATTTGTGTAACTCTAAACTAAAATGTGGTTTCGACTATATAAATTTGAATTTATGTAACTTTAAGACAGTTTATGTGACTTTAGCCATTTTATAAGTGTAATTTCAGTCATTACGAGTATAACTTCAACCCTTATTTGTATAACTTCAAACTAAAATGAGATTTCGACTATACAAATTTGAATTTATGTAACTTTAAGACATGTTTATGTGATTTTAGCCTTTTTATGAGTGTAATTTCAGTTACTACGAGTGTAAATTCAACACTTATTTGTGTAACTCCATACTAAAATGTGGTTTTGACTATATAAATTTGAATTTATGTAACTTTAAGACAAGTTTATGTGATTTTAGCCATTTTATGAGTGTAATTTCAGCCATTACGAGTATAACTTCAACCCTTATTTGTGTAACTTCAATTTAAAATGTGATTTCGACTATATAAATTTGAGTTTATTTATTTTAATACTTTTATAAAAGTAATTTCAGTCATTAAAGGGTAACTTCAAGTCTTCTTTTAGTAACTTTAACCCAAAATGTTATTTTAATTAAATAAATTTGAATTTTTGTAACTTTGGACAATTTATATGATTTTAACAAAGTGTAAATTCAGTTTTTAAGAGTACAACTTCAAAAGTTATTTGTGTAACTTTAATTTGAAGACATATGTATGTAACTTTTATTTTAAGACATGTGTGTGACTTTAGTTATAAGACATATGTGAGTAACTTTAATGAATTATAGTGTAACTTTAAGACATGTTTAAGTAACTTTAGTCATTTTTAGTATAACTTTTGTTATATATACTAAATGTGATTAAATATATTAATTTGAATTTATGCAACTTTAAGGCATGTTTAGGTAATTTTAGTCCTTCCTAGTGCAACTTTAGTCTTAGGGTTGTGATTAAATAATTAAAATATTATATGAGTTATGACTTATGAGTTACAATTTAAAAAAGCAATTAAGGAATAAATAATAATTAATATTACTTCCTAATTATGAGGAGCTAGTTTAGTAAAGATTTGATTTCATAATTTAGGTAAAAATTCAAGAATCATTATACGTAAAAACAATTGGAAAATGGTGACCCACGGTCGGTCCATCTACCGGGTCCAAAAGGTCAACCCCGGGTTTAGACCGGGTAGAACCGGTGACCGGATCCCCAAAATCTGACAACCCGCAGACCAGACCTGTGGGTGAGCGGTCCGGTCCGGTCTGACCCTGCCGGTCCGGACAAGTCCGGTATTCCGGTCCGGTCGAAATTTTGTAAAGCCCTACGTGTCCCACACCGACCCTCGTCGGACACACGCCTAAATGCATGTATGGATGCCTATTGAGGAGGAATTGAATGAGAAGTCGAAAGGCGGAAAACGATTGATTAAAATATGAGGTTGGGTAAAAAATGACTTCAATTATATTAATGTATCAATACATTTACATAAACAAAATGATACGTACTTTATTTATAATTCTAAATAACACATAACGTGTGTCCCGTGTGTTGTGTGCGTGTCCATTTTAATTTGGTGGTACCTAGGTTTGAAGACACTTGTACTCCATTACGCACTATTACAAATGAGCACTTGGGCCACGATAAAATTCGTGGCGCAAGTGTTGAATTTCCGTGGCTAAAGTATTTTGCCACGGGTAAACCTTTCGGGAAGACACAAGGCAAGGTTGTGATATTTGATAATATATATATATATATATAGGTTCTTATGAGTCCACCATTTTTTGTGAGTCCATGAGTCCTCATCCTAGCCATTGGATGAGGGAGATGGATGGATGAGATTGTAGAGAAAAAAGCACACTTAACACTAATCAATTACTTATGCACTAATTAATTAACTTTCTCTCTCTAGCCTTTAGTTAATCACTTTTGAGCACTTTTAATTATTTGAGATTTATGAGTGTAACTTCAGCTCCTGTTTGTGTTACTTCAAACAAAAATGTGATTTCGACTATATAAATTTGAATTTATGAAACTTCAAGACAAGTTTATGTGATTTTAGACTTTTTATGAGTGAAACTTCAGTCATTACGAGTGTAACTTCAACCATTATTTATGTAACTTCAAACAAAAATGTGATTTCGACTATATAAATTTGAATTTATGAAACTTCAAACACAAGTTTATGTGATTTTAGACTTTTTATGAGTGAAACTTCAGTCATTACGAGTGTAACTTCAACCTATATTTATGTAACTTCAAACTAAAATGTGATTTCAACTACATAAATTTGAATTTTTGAAAATTTAAGACAAGTTTATGTGATTTTATCCTTTTTATAAGTGTAACTTCAGTCATTACGAGTGTAACTTCAACCCTTATTTGTGTAACTTCAAACTAAAATGTGAGTTCGACTATAAAAATATTTATTTAGGTAACTTTAAGATAGGTTTATATGATTTTAGACTTTTTATGAGCGTAATTTCAGTCCTTATTTGAGTAACTTCAACCCTTATTTGAGTAACTTCAACTCAAAATGTTATATCGACTATATAAATTTGAAATTTGGTAACTTTAAGCCAAGTTTATATGATTTTAACATTTTATAAGCGTAACTTCAGTCTTTACGAGTGTTACTTCAACCCTTATATGTGAAACTTTAATTTTAAGACATATATGTATAACTTTAAGACATATTTAGGTAACTTTAGTCATTTTTTAGGTAACTTATGTATACTAAGTGTGAAAATGTGATTGAATACTTTAATTTGAATTCATGTAACTTTAAGAATAAGTTTCGTCCCCTAAAAGTGTCATTTTAAGCCTAGAAAGAGTAACTTTAGTCCTTAAAAGTGTCATTTCAAGCATAAAAAGAGTAACTTTAGTCCTTAAAAGTGTCATTTCAAGCACAGAAAGAGTAACTCTAGTCAAAAAAATATGTAACTTCAGTTACTAAAAGTGTAACTTCAATCATTATATGTGAAACTTCAGTAAAACAACACCACTAACCACAAAAAAAAATATGTATAACTTCAGTACAAAAATGTATAACTTCAATACAAAAATGTGTAACTTCAGTCATTAAATATGTAACTTCAGTCATTATATAAAAACGAGATCTAAAAAATAAAACATATATTCAAAAGAAAAAAGAAAAATTAACATCAACCCACAAAAAATCAAGATCTAATTTTTAAAAAAGTGTGTTACTTTAATCAGATCTGAAAAAAAGAGACGATATAAATAATGTGTGTTACTTTAAAAATATCAACAAGTGTAAACTTTAAGATTATTTTGTGTTACTTTAATATATAATATGTGTTACTTTAATAGACGATATATGTAACTTTAAAAAATCAAGCGTGCAACTTTAATAGAAATTTGTGTTACTTTAATATACAATATGTGTGACTTTAATACACAATATGTGATACTTTATTAGATGAACTTTGACACATATTTTCAGATCTGAAAATAAAAAGGAAAAACAAAAAAATAAACAAAACATATATTTTTAAAAATAAAACAAGAATAACAATATATGGAAAAAAGAAAGGAAATAATAGATTTCAAAGACGGAAAGGAAAAAAAAGAAAAAGAAAAACAGAAAAAAACAACAAGAACGAAGGAGGCCAACACCACCGCAGAGGAGACGGAGGGTGGCGGCGGTGGGAAGAGAGGCCAACAACACCACCTCAGTCCTCCGTTCGTTCTTTTTCTTTTTTTTCAGATCCGGTTTATTTGGGTCATGGTGGGTGTGAGAGGTGGGCGGTGTGAGGAGGCGGTCTGGTGTAGAGGGCGGCTGAAGAAGGGTTGTTAGAGGAGGTGGTGGTGTCGGGTGCGGCTGGAGGAGGGAGGTGAGAGGATGTGGTGGAGGACGCGCAAGGAAGGAGGCAGGAGGTGGTGGAGGAAGGAGAAGGAAGGGAGGGCGGTGGCGGAGGCGACGAGGGGACTGGAGAGGGCGGTTTTGGTGGTGGGATCTTTTTTATTTTCAGATCTACTTTTATTGTGGTGGATGGGAGGCGGTTTTGGTGGTGGTTGGGTGGTGGAGAGGCGGAGAGGCGGAGGTAGGTGGTGGTGGTGTGTGTGTCGGTTTTGGTGGCAGAGGAAGGCCGGTGATGGGTGGTGGGGGCGGCGGTGGGGTCGGCGGTGGAAGGGCGGCAGAGTAATTGTTTGGGTTTTTTATTTTTGAGGAATGATGAGAGATAAGGGAGGTAGAGAGAGAGTGGGGTAGGTTAAAATGAGAGAAAAAGATGAGGGAAGGGTATAAGTATTAGGGTTTGGATTGGGTATGTATTAGTGGGTTTGATTAGTGGGATGTGAGAGAAGTGGATTAAACACTCACTAATGAACATTTTTTTGTTTTCATCTCAACCCTTCATTTCCAAGATCCAATGGCTCACAAAAGGACTTATGGACTCACTATTTCTATAAGGACTCACATG
>JAIUZE010023866.1:0-19200 GCA_022085475.1 Heliosperma pusillum | reverse complement strand
CAAATAATCTACTCTTATTATTAACTAGATAATAAGATAGATATTATACTACTAATATTAGACTATATTACTACACTAGTAATACTTAAGAAATATTAGTATTTGAGAGTTTTTTAGAGAGAAGAAGAGTTTTTGAGAGATGTATGAAAATAAGCAAGAATGAAGAAGTGAATAAATTGAACAACAGTTGCTCTATTTATAGCCAAAAGGGCCCGCCATATGCATCACAAAAGAGTGATTTTTTCTTCTTATTTTATTGCCATGCAAAGTGGTAATGTGTTGTAGTGAATAAAATGATTTTAGGTTTACTATTCATGTCATAAGCACATGTTGCTTGTGAGTATGAATAAGAGAAACCATCATCACCATCCACTACATACCAACCGGCCATGTGAGCCTTATTTTGATCCATTTTGATTTTTGATATTTGTCCCACAAATACTTATTAATCATATGCTTAATTATCTTGTATAATTAAGTGTTAATTTGATCATATAACAATTATATGACACAAATAAATGAATAATATGTACTTAACATCCTCTATCTATTAAAACCCAAGCAAATACTGCATCCTCATGAAGCCACATCTGCATTCCAGTCAGCAATTTTCATTTTCTCCAAGTGGGACCCACCACTTATGCACATGATTTTTATTTTTATTTCTAATTTTCTAAGTTGAACTCAGTTTCGGAAATGTCAATGAGAATTTCTACGTTGAACTCAGTTTCGGAAATATTTATGAGAATTTCTACGTTGAACTCAGTTTCGGAAATTTTTCAATCTTACTCACGAGGATATTAAACTGGATGTTATTAATCTGGATTTTCTTAAAATAAAAATTTAATCAACAAAAATTAATGTGGATATTAATCTGGATTTTTTGTAACGACGAAGATTTATTCAACTTTAACCGTGAGAGGATTACAGGCGAAATATTTACAGTAGGGTATTCGATAATTTTCAACTTTAAGCGTGAGAGGTACAATAAAATATTTACGACAAATATTTAATTTGGATTGATAATAATAACAAAAAAATAAAGGAAGATCAATAATTCGTAGAAACATTTAAACACAACAGTGGTGCGGTATTATATTCTAATCTTCTACTAAAAAAAATTTAAAATCTTCAATCCATAAAAAAAAACATATTCAAATACAGTACTAAGTAAAAATTGAAATACAAAAGTTGTAAAATAAAATCGAAAATTAAATATTTACCAACCAAAAATCAAGCTTTTGAGACATGCAATCAAAGATCTCACATTTTATATCATACCATTCGATTTCTAAAAAAAAGGAAAAGATGGGTATGATTCGTAGTATAAGTAATTTTCCGTACTGGTTAGAAAGTTGATTTGGCTAATGGTTATGAAGAAGATAAGGTGAAAGATGGTTTTTTAGTTGATGTTCATGTAGACAAGGATACTTTAGAATCCAATGTAGAATATTTATTTAGATGGAAGAGCTTACTTTATTTTATTTATATGATACAAGGGATGGTACAAAGATAGAAGATGGATGCTCATGGCTAGAGGTAGAGATATATTGGAATATGGGAGCTGGAGTGATAGGCGGTGGGGAGTGAGTTAGGGTTTAGGTTGTGAGAGGGAGAGTGTTTTATTAATTCAGTAATTTGGGCTCAATCGGTCCTCCAATTTCCCAAGTGAGATGCAGTTTTTATCTGATTGATTCTACTCACAATTCACAAATAACACTCCATAAATATTTACTAGAAATAAATTTATTATTGAGTTCAAAAAAAATTAACACAAATTCTCATTGAATACAGGTATATCCGTATTCAATTAAGATAAGTAGGATTATCTCTTATAACAAGACAAGTGTGGGGGCAATTGGAAAATCAAGAGGATTCCAACTTGCCTTTTTGTGTGAAGCAACCTGACCCTTATTCATTGAAAACGGATATGTCCGTCTTTAATGAGACATGTTGAAAACTTAATTTCTCGATTATTAGTATTTGGGTCATTTTAAAATGTGCCAAAAAGACTTATGTTAATAATCAGTAACTCTTCTGTACGACGGTCTCATACCATGTTTTTTCGTAAAATGTAATCACTTTTAGATCTATAGTAACCATTTTTTTGGTAAATGGTGACCATCTGAAAAAATAATATAGTCATTTTTTACTCTAAAAATGGTCACTATCTATAAAAAAATGGTCACTATTTGTCAAAAAGTGGTCACCGTTAACTGGTCGCACAATGCGACGGTCGTAAAAGAACAATTGCGGTTAATAATTGTAAAACTTAGTCAAATTCAAATTAGTGCTCAAATTAGTTGTGGATGGAGAAAATAAGGAAAAACTAATGGTAATTAAGACAATTTTGAAAAATTTGAATAAATTGGTAGACAATAGATTTATTCTAATTAGTAAACTATACAGCCAGTTGTATAGAATTTGACCTTTATAATAAAATATTTGAGCTTATATGTACATTTTACGAGCTTCATTAAAATGAATCTCATCCCCTTTATATAGATTTAAACTCATTATATTACAATGAAGCTCAAATATAATATAAATTTTATGAGAAAATAATTACAAGATGTCTTTCCATGTGGAATTCAAAAGAAAACAAAGAGTACAACATGGATCTAAAATGTCTGATTTAAACTTAATATTTATAGAAATAAATTTTTTATGATGAAAAAATCAAATATCCAAAAAAACACATCATTTAACTGATCTTATTTAATTTAGTTATTAAAATATAAAAAAAACGGCTATTGTAGACGTACAAATAGCTAATTTTGTTAATTCCTAATTAGACGTACAAATCTATTAATTGTCATATCGTAACCCAAAAGTAAAATAAATTCATTAGAAACCAATATTAAACTAATTTTGTAGACCACTACTTTAATTTTTACGGGCTAAAATGAAGACATTTAAGCAGAATGGTGGTATTGGATTGAGATTGAAATAATCAACTTAGATTGAAACATGTGTTTGTTCATTTGGGGATGCTAACAAGGAGGAATGAATGAAAGGCGGCAGAGAATCGGCCGAGAGATCAAAGGGGGCGTTTTACAATTTTGTGGTTTATATTTGGGGTTGGAGAAATTTGATGAGGGTTTGGTATGTGTATATGAGTCCAGGGTTTTAAAACTCATGCTGCACATATTTTACTTGGGTTTGATATGTGTATATGGGCCGAGGGTTTGATATGATAAGGCGAGTAAATAGGGTACCTACACAGGTGGTAAAATGTGTACAACTTATAGCTAGATGTGGACACCAGGCCGAGTCAAGGACCAACCCATTTGAAGAAGCGGATTGTGGCAAATATGACCTGATAATAACCCGAACATTTAGATAAAGACATGCGCGACCCATGACTCAACCCGAAATTAGGTACATTTTTATTTTAAAAAAAAAGTATAACGCAATTAAAACTAGGAAAAATTGTTCATTACAGCCTTTTATAAACATGATTTTGAAAATTACAGCCTTATATAAATATATTTGTAAATTACACCCAACTTATAACTTCTGATGACAAATTACAGTCAAAAATTTCACTCCGGCGGAATTTTATAGCAAATCTTGAAATTTGTCATTTAAGTTCATCTTTTATGACGAAAATGCCCTTACCATGAAACACTTGTTATATATATTCTCATGTTTGAGTTTTGCTCTCTTTCATTATTTCTCACTGTTGAAACTTTCTCACTTCTCCCTTTCTTCATCATCTCTCATTCAACTTTGTCTCTCACAATTCTGCTTCTTTTTGTTGTTAATATAAGTCGTCCTTTAGCCCTAAACCCACAGGTATAGTTTAATTGTTATTAATTTCATCCATATTGTTTTTATCTCATTTTCCCCCAATTTGGAAATAATTAGGGTTCATCAATTTAGGTAAAATGTCTTCAAGGTTGTCTCAGAACAGTTTTTCCCATGGTACTCCATATTCAACCTAGTATGCCATACACCACATCTTAATTCAACACCACCACCTTCATAATCTAATAAAGTCTTCCTCCCAACAAATTTTCCAAAATGGTAAATACGCATATTGGTCATCACTTCAAAGTAAGATGACCCTACAAACACATATTAGTGATTTAAGGATCAGTTGGACCAAAAAATTAACATGCACAACTAACCTAATTACATTTAGGAAATCATTTAAATCATAATAGCATATTTCAAATAATCAGAAAGATTGTTTAAAGACAAACCCTAAAATCAATTTCAAATTGATAATGGATTAAATATAAAACAAAACATATTTAGGGTAAATGCCAGATCAAAATTTAGGATTAACGCCACTAATATATGAATTCAATACAAAAAAAATTGAATTTTGAGTGAATTATCACTTACTTTTATCCGACGAAGTCTTTGACGAGTTGTCTGCTTTTCCAGACATGCTTAGTTGCAGTAAATCACACAATATAGAGTATGTAATTGAAGATTTTGATGGAAATATTGATAGAGATTGAGTGAGGGAAGTGAGGGAAGATGTTTGGTTGGAAGATGAAATGATTTAAGAGGGAAGTTGATGAGAAAAGTGAGGAAATGGGTAAAGTAGGTCTTTCATAAAGAGAAGGGTATATCGGTCAATATTTTTACAAAATATGGCCGGAATCCTCATTTTGATGCAACTTTCAATGGTAACAGATAATTTGGGTGTAATTTACAAATATATTTATATAAGGCTGTAATTTTCAAAATCATGTTTATAAAAGGCTGTAATGAACAATTTTGCCTTAAAACTAATATAAAATAGTAAAATTATTAAAAATTCCAATTTTTTGAAATAACATATGCTCATGTTTATTTTAAGCCAAAAGTTTTAACACATAACTAAAACTGAAATGAATACCATATGAATATAGTTATTTTTTATAACGTAAATGTAACAACTGATCAATCTAATACTTCATTGTCAAACTTTATATAAATAACATATCTAAGTTAAATATAGTTTATTAGAATTTTGAATAACACTCCCGTGCAATCTTGCACGGGCTAAAACTAGTTTTAAGTAATATTCTACCATTATATCAATATATAATGGGTCCCACAATGCTTAGTTAATTTATTTTACAACTCTTTCTAAATATAATTAACTAATTACCTCTATCTCAAAACCTCAACTAATTTAGTAATTTAACGATTAATTACTAAGTTAAATCTTATTTAATCGTATTAAAATAAGATATAAATTTATTAGTTTTAATTATCGCATAATTGAAAAATAAACATAATCGAATTTGAGTTCTTAACTTAATTTCTAACAACTAACTCTCGTACATATCGAATATATGTAATGTACTAATTAACTGTATCGTATACAAATAATTAGTTACTATTTGGATTTCATCCTTTAGGTGTGACCGAAAGGGATCAGTTGATCACCGCCGTCATACGACAATAATGTCAAACTCTAGTCAGCCAACCGTTATTGATTTACGTTAATCAACTGACTAATCATATATATAGTCAATAAATATCCCAATTATATTTCTTAATAAGATTTATTATGTGGCGCACTATTGTGGAGGACACCTACTCCAACAATCTCCCACTTGTCTGACACAAGTGTGCGTCACCGATTCTCTTGTCTCTTTATCACATCTCCCACTCAACGCAAGGTGTCTTCCAGGTCGCACTTGCGATTGACACTATCTAGAGTGGTTTTCTCGATAGGGAGAGTAACTTGAAAGTCCATAGGACCTTAATTCTGACTCCTCTAATTATTACTAAATTACTACTATTAAAATTTTTTTATAATGGACTAATGTAACATGCATGCAAATATAAAGACATTTATATAAAAGAAGAAATTTCCTCACATTGATATGGAAATATATGGGCACAACAAGAACTCCTTCTTGTTGTTCTTGAGCTACAAATATGGATGAACACAAGAAATCTCCAAACTAGAAGACCTCCTTCAAGTTGCACCAAGATGACACCAAATATTCTACCCTTATTATTAACTAGATAATAAGATAGATGATATACTACTAATATTAGACTATATTAATACACTAGTAATACTTAGGAAATATTAGTATATGAGAGTATTTAGTGAGAGGAAGAATTTTAGAGAGAAGTAAACAAATTGCACAAAATCAAGTAAGTAGAAAAATGAACACAAATGCTCATTTTAAAGGCCATTTGGCCGGATCATGTAGTCCACATTTGGACTATTATTTTGTTCAATTTTATCACATGCATTTGAGTGGAGTGTTGTAGTATAAGTGATGATTGTATACTACTTGTTATGTCACTTTCAAATGCTAACCAAAGAGTATAAATAAGAACAACAATCATCACCATTCTAACTACATACCAACCGGCCACAATGGCCTAGTTTGGTCCATTTTGATTTTTGATATTTGTCTCACAAATACTTATTGATCATATGGTTAATTATCTTGTATAATTAAGTGTTAATTTGATCATATAACAATTATATGACTCAATTAAATAAATAATATGTACTTAACATTTTAAGTAATATTTTACCATTATATCAATATATAATGGGTCCCACAATGCTTAGTTAATTTATTTTACAACTCCTTGTAAATATAATTAACTAATTACCTCTATCTCAAAACCTCAACTAATTTAGTAATTTAACGATTAATTACTAAGTTAAATCTTATTTAATCGTATTAAAATAAGATATAAATTTATCAGTCAATTATCGCATAATTGAAAAATAAGTTTAATCGAATTTGAGTTCTTAACTCAATTTCTAACAATTAACTCTCGTACATATCGAATATATGTAATGTACTAATTAACTGTATCGTATACAAATAATTAGTTACTACTTGGATTTCATCCTTTAGGTGTGACCGAAAGGGATCAGTTGATCACCGCCGTCAAACGACAATAACGTCAAACTCTAGTTAGCCAACCTTTATTGATTTACGTTAATCAACTGACTAATCATATATATAGTCAATAATTATCCCAATTATATTCCATAATAAGATTTATTATGTGGCGCACTATTGTGGAGGACACCTACTTCAACAATCTCCCACTTGTCTGACACAAGTGTGCGTCACCGATTCTCTTGTCTCTTTATCACATCTCCCACTCAACGCAAGGTGTCTTCCAGGTTGCACTTGCGATTGACAATATCTAGAGTGGTTTTCTCGATAGGGAGAGTAACTGTCTGACCGGAAAATCTACCATAGATCTCTTTCCGAGCGTGGCCACGCATTTACAGTAACTTCTCCTCGAGTGGCCTAAAGATGTTTTTAACCAACGTGGGTGGACAATTCCTGTTGATCCATCTACTCTGTATGATGCAGATCACCATGATCCAGAAGAAGTCCATCGGCCTCCTTTTACGGCACGACCTAGAACATCAACCAAACCAATCGGAAACTGCACCGACTCAGATAGACGGTCGCCAGTCAAAAGAATCGACTTATAGGAATAAGATAGAAGACCCTGCCACGACCAGGCATCAAATAATTGATTTAAGGGTCTCTACAATGTCACTGTCCGACAGAGTGTCATACAGTCTGTCTATGTAAACTACCAGTCATCTCCATGACCCCATGGTGCTGAACCAACCATCGATCGACTTACAATCTAGTCATTTCGAAACGTCACCTCATTGAGTGACTAGGGACAAAATACTAAGTTCGTCCTGTTCACTTGAATTGGGTTCAACCTTTCTTTCAACCAATTCGGATAAACAAAGTATTAAAATTTAGTCAAACTAAATAAAAGAGTTTTTAATGAAACTCTCACAATGAATGGCGATTATCAAATAATTTGGAAAAATGATAACGCTATCATAATTTCATATCTTCATTATGTTTAGAACAATTCAGGTACATATTTCAATCCCCATTGAAATGACATGACTATCAGTTCAGCCTGCACAATCATGGCTAATGGATTAGCAATACTTGCATCTCTCCCATCATTCTGATAGCTATTTCTTTTTGTCTACGTAATCTCATATTACATAAAACTTTATGAGTACGTGTCTAGGTTTGAATCTAGACTTAGGACTCTTGGCCTAAAGGTAGCTCCCACTGTTTTACCAGTATAATGGGATAGGATATACAGCTATATGAACTATTTCTAGTCCCTCCAATACTATCGAATCCAAGCTACTTTCATATGCATCATCATATGACGCAATGTACTCCATTTCCGTTGTTAAATCCGCAATGATAAACTGCCTGGAACACTTCCAGCGGATACATGACATTTCTATTTGAAAATGTCACTCCTACTTGGAACCTTTCCAATATTATTTTCTGTTTGGAACTCTTCCAACAGATAAATCTTCTATGAAACACAGCCAGTTCGTGATTTCAAATCACCTTGATTAGTTTGGAAACTGAAGTCTGTGTAAACTCTTACACACAACTCACTTTAAACTCCAAACATATGCAACATATCTTTAGTCCTTCGCAAGTACTTAAGGATGTTCTTTATGGCTATCAATTGACTCTCACTTGGATTTAATTGCAAATGATTCGTCATACTCAAAGTATGCGAAATGTCGGATTGAGTATACATCATAGCGTATATAATTGATCCCGCAGCGGAAGCAAAAGGAATCAATTATGATGTGTTCAACTTCCTTGAACTAGTCAAAGATCTTATCAATATAAGAATTTTGACTCAATGCTAATATCCTTTTAGATTTATCTCCATAAATCCAGATATCTAAAAGATGTATTCTACTTTTCCAAAATCTTTCATCATCTAAAATGATCAATATGTCTCCACATATAAGACTGATGCACACCACATTACTCCCACTAAACTTCATGTATAAACATAATTCCTCGAGATATCGAGAAATATTTTGTGACATGATTGACACACTAATTCCAACTCTTTCGTGCTTACTTAAGACATCCTCTTAAGCTTGCAAATTAACTTAGGATAGTTAGGGTCTACGAACCCACAGGTGAATATAAAATATACTACCTCTTCTAGAATCGTATTCGAGAAGGTGGTTCTTGAGGTCCAATTGACATCATACTATTATGATATGCTGTAATCGCTAAGTATATTCAAATGGATCAAAGAATTAAGGTTGGTGCAAAACTCTTTGCCTACCAATTTATCTTTGAAAACATTTTAATGTTCATCCATGCAAAATTCGATCTTAAAAATCAATTTACATTGAAGAGGTCGTACTTCTTCAAGTAAAATTTACCAGGTCCCATACCTGACCATCATGCATGGAGTCCATTACGAATCGTATGACTCTAAGCCATATCAAGAAGTTGGGACTAAAAACAGTCTTTTATAAGTCGCATATTAGAATTCATCACTATAAAGGAGCGATAAAATTCCACCTGACCTCCTAGGTTCCGAAGAAACAACTACTGAACAAGCAATGAGGAAAACGTTTTCCAGACCATATGCTCAGTTTGTGGCTCTTGAAACATTTTCTCCCACTCTGTCTTATCAAGAAATAATCGTATTTTTTATTGAAAGACAGCATCACGAGTCACAAACGCTTTGTTCTCGTGGTCAATGTGGGATTATGGAGCACTTGTTTCATTCAAATAACTTATAAATTAGGTATGCTACCTACCCATATCGTATATGGAATGAAATCAGACTGTTTTAAATGTGTTTTAATATGGTGGGAAAAGAAATAGCAGACAAAATATTAAGATCCCAAGGTTAGTCAAATGGCTCATTTTGACTTGACAAAGACAAAACCATATCGTATAAGGTTCTGTTTCTCTATTCAACAACACCTTATCTAATAATGTGTGTTAGAGAAGTTAACTTGTGAAACCATTTCACAATACTTTTGGTGAAAATCAAAGTCAATACTTAGAAATTTATAGTTACGATATAGTCGTAAGTCCTGAATCTAATGTTCTAGTGGTTAACTACTTCTCATTGAAGCTCTTTGAACTTTTCAAAGATTTCTCTTAGCACCTCATTAAGTAGAATCAAACATAATATCTACTTAAATCGTCGGTAAATTAAGTGAAGTAATCATTACCATCTCTGGTTGTGTTTGTTATTGGACCACACATATTCTAATGTAATAGGGCCAATAACTCACTAGTTCGATTTCCTTTTCAATAAAAAGGGCACGAATTATCTTGCCTTGAATACAAGATTCGCACGCACCATAAGATTCAAAAATCAGATGGTTTAGGGATAGTTGTCAATACTAGCCTCTTAATGTGCTACACAATCCAGAATTAAGATTAGATAAGGGTCACAAATTTTTTTTTGAGCTTTTACAATCTATATGACAAGTAATTATTACTAGTTTAGATCAAGAATATATTTACCTTTGATTGGTATGGGATAACCATTGACCAAGTATAGGCATAAAAAGATACAACGTTTGTTCTATTCACAAAAGTGAAACACTTGTGTCGTACACTAAAGTGGATACTATATTCTTTATTTAGAGAATATGTACATAATAACGTTTATTAAAGTATACCTCTAAATCCAAACTAGATTGATCACATTATAACTTTTATATGTCTCTATAGAAATAAAACTACAATAGTTATATTTCCCTTGTAGGTCGACATTTAATTATGGTTAGTCGTCGCACGAATCATTATTATATGCATTGAATACATTGATGAAAACCATAATAGGTAGCTAATACCCAAAAATTGCATTTAGCAAAATAAATGTCGATCATATAGATTTTATGGGTGAAAATTACACCCAATTTCTAACTCTTTAGAAAACTTTGGGAAGATTCTTTTCTTGTGTCCTACACTGTAAAATAGAATCGTCAAAAGTTGGGTTCGACACCTTGCTTGGGTTTTGACTTTACTATTCAAAATAGTCTTGCCTTTTTCCCTTGCCTTGTGTCAAAGTCGAGCCAACCTACTCTTGAACCTTGTCTTAACAATTTAAGAATATAAACATCATTCTTAGTGCTCCCACTCACTTTCATGAATCTCTACTTAGAATTATTGTGAAGACTATTCTTCATTTCATTCATGGTTTCACTTTCAAAAGGATAAACATTTCATGATGTGACTACGGTATTTGGTTATTCACGATTTTAAATAATTCAATTAACCTAGTCGTCCCAACTGATTTGGCCTCTTTTGAGGTAAGCCTCGATAAGGAGTATAATGACGACATACCAAAATACAAATATTTTCTTTGGAGCAAAAATTGATGTACCATTGTTATGAGAAGACGTCACTAAAAATCAAAACGTTTTTGATTAAGTGTGACTTATTCAATTACTCTTCATAAGAGACATTTGCAATGGTGAATATAAGGATCAAAAGATAAAATTCATTTTGTCTTTAGCTACGGTGGTATAAACGGAGATTGCAATCAAAATGCTACCGTATAAAATAATGGAAACTCCTTTCCATGATTGAACGGATTTACAAGTTCATAGAAGGATAAAATATATGTCATTTGCGTATATAAAAATAAATATCAACGGAAAATAAACATTCATTGCTTATATATATTTTACTTGTAAAAACAATTTTAAACAAGTCACTCATATAATGACCCCTCACGAAATTATATAAGTGATTCCAAGACCCATCTTTAGACCAAAATAGTCATCGCATGCTACCTTTATCTAAAAATGGTAAGTCAATACTTGACTAATTCTACATTTAGAACTCTTGGTTGACGAATTTCAACTAAATCCATCTCCTAGTCCCAAGATAACGCTTATCTCGTTGAGTCCAATCCAATTTTGGCTTGTGATCGCATCACCCGACTTACCCGAGGTAAAAAGGGACCCACGAGCGTGGTAGCCCTAATGAACACGGGGTTCATAGGTGTTACTAATTGGTAAGGCTAAATCTCAATTTTTTTAAGTTATGTGAGAGGTCTTGTCAATTTTGTTATTAATTCCCTATAAGCGAACTAAGTCGGTGAATTGTGAATAACGTTGAATTGCCAATAACGGTAAATAAAATGCATGTGTGACGATTTTGGCATGAGCGAAAATAAAGCAAGCAATCAAGCAACAATAAAATCCTAGTATGGCCACCTAGCTAATCAAATTAACTAGATAGTTACAAATTCGGAAACCAACTCCTTTGGTCCCTTGCCTCTTCACTTGGAACACCTTCCAAAATGGCACCGTCTTGAGGGAGTCACCGGTCTTCATAAAAATAATTACAAATAAACAAATATACAAATTCCTATTATACATTTATTCTATAAAATAAAATTATTAATTATACAAACCGGCGATACGAGATCGCAATAAAATTACAACCAAACCGTTATTCCCTTACATTACGGGTAATAACGATAAAAATAACTAGGCCATACTAGGTACAAACTTTGCATAAATTATTAAATAAATGACATTCATTCATTCAACATAATAAATAAATTGCTGGCAAATTCATGCCAAAATCGTCCTAAGTTCAAATTCAAGGGCTCATTGTAGCTCGATTTCTTCCGGGATTCATTGATTTTTAACCATTAAAAATCAATATCAACATTTAAATCGCATTTAAATTCAAACTAATTAACTAAACTGTTTTAGAACTCAAAATTAGTCAATACTAATTTTGTTGGTCATTAATTAGATCGATTTGATTTCATTTGCTAAATATTACGGTTTAATCATAACAATTATGAAATAAAACCAATATATAATATAAACATCATAAAATTTGAAAATAAAAAATTTTGTACATTCTAGAACAGATCCAGGAACTATAAAAATAAAAAAAAAACATTTGCTCAAAAAATTTAAATTAATTTTATGAACAAATAGCTTTGTATTTAATGGTTTTATCAAATAAAAAACATTAGATATAGTAAAACAGTGAAACAAATTATGAAATTTCACCAAGAGTATCAGCATCAGAATGTGAAATGTAAAATAAAATTTCAAGACCATAAATGAACGTTTCAATTTTATGAACATTATAATCTCATATTATCGACTTTTATCGTATAAAAATCAATAAACATGCAATACATAAGTAAAAGTCACGAAATTTTACATACAATATGTAATAAATGCATGTGAGATCATATTAAAATTTCATGGCCAGAATCAACATGCAACTATTTTTTAGTTAACTTTTAACTCATAAAATGCATGTTAACTCGGTTTAAACGCCAAAAATCAAAATAAATAGCAAATTAATCCCTAAAATCACGAAATTTGACCAAAAACATTTGAGGTCAGTAGGTATACATGCAACAAAAAATTCGTCAGAAAACGTATTTTAACTTCAAAATCTTTGATTTTATTATGTTATCATCTTATACTTAATAAAACTGTCCAAATGCACATGCATGCTACAAAGCTAGCCCTTCTCAAGATACCACATGAAAAGTCCATAGACCTTAATTAGAGACTCCTCTAAATTTTTACTAAATTGACTTAATTAATTTAGTTATAATGATCTATGTACATGCATGGGGGGGGGTCAAATATAGGGGGAGACTTTATAATATAAAAGAAGAAATTTTCTCACATTGATATGGAAAATATATGGGCACAACAAGAACTCCTTCTTGTTGTTCTTGAGCTACAAATATGGATGAACACAAACAATCTCCAAAGTAGAAGATCTCCTCTAAGTTGCACTAAGATAAACCCAAATAATCTACCCTTATTATTAACTAGATAATAAGATAGATATTATACTACTAATATTATGACTATATTACTACACTAATAATACTTAGTAAATATTAGTATTTGAGAGTTTTTAGTGAGAGGAAGAATTTTAGAAAGAAGTATAACAATTGCACAAAATGAAGTGTTGAATGATGAACAACAATTGTTCATTATAAAGCCAAATTGGCCGGATGACATAGTCCAAAAATGGACTATTATTTTGTTCAATTTGATCACATGCATTAGAGTGGAGTGTTGTAGTATATATGATGATTATTTCTACTTGTTATGTCAATTTCAATAAGTAACTAAAGAGTAAAAACAAGAACAAAAATCATCACCCTTCTAACTACAATCCAACCGGCCATTTTGGCCTAGTTAGGTCCATTTTGATTTTTGATATTTGTCTCACAAATACTTATTGATCATATGGTTCATTATCTTGTATAATTAAGTGTTAATTTGATCATATAACAATTATATGACTCAATTAAATAAATACTATGTACTTAACATTTTAAGTAATATTTTACCATTATATCAATATATAATGGGTCCCACAATGCTTAGTTAATTTATTTTACAACTCCTTGTAAATATAATTACCTAATTACCTCTATCTCAAAACCTCAACTAATTTAGTAATTTAACGATTAATTACTAAGTTAAATCTTATTTAATCGTATTAAAATAAGATATAAATTTATTAGTCAATTATCGCATAATTGAAAAAATAAGTTTAATCGAATTTGAGTTCTTAACTCAATTTCTAACAATTAACTCTCGTACATATCGAATATATGTAATGTACTAATTAACTGTATCGTATACAAATAATTAGTTACTACTTGGATTTCATCCTTTAGGTGTGACCGAAAGGGATCAGTTGATCACCGCCGTCAAACGACAATAACGTCAAACTCCTAGTGAAAGTCCTAGACCTCTTATTAAACTCCTCTAATTAGTTCATTAAATTACATTAACTTAATGATTTAGGATCTAGTTATCATGCATGCAAATATAAAAGCATAAATATAAAGATAAGATGAAATTTCCTTACAATGAGAATTTTCGGCAAAATGGGCACAATAAGAAACTCTTTTCTTATTGTTCTTGAGCATGTATTTAGTGGATGATCCTCCATAAAACAACCTCCAAAGTTGAAGGTCTCCTTCTTGTTGCACCCAAGACTAAACCCAAATAATCTAAACTTATTATTAACTAGATAATAAGTAAGATAAATACTACTAATATTATTGTATTACTACACTAAAAATATGATATGAATATTAGTTTGAATGTGAGTTTAGAGAGATGTTGGAGGTTTTTAGAGAGAAGAAGGAAAATAAGCAAAAATGAAGTTGTACAAAATGAGAACAACTCTTGTTCTCTTATGTAGCCTTATTTGGCCGGATGGTCAAGGTCTTTGTGGCTCTTATTTTGCTCATTTTTTATTCCCATGCAAATGAATTGAGTGTTGGTGGTAAATGTAATGATCATAGTGTCATAACATAAGGTGGGGTGTAGGATTAGATGAGAACAATCATCATTGATGTGACAACCCTCGCGAATGCGGAAATATAAAACATACAAGCATGTGAATTATATAGCGGAAATAGGTAATTTTAAAAACTTTTATACATGCAAGTTAAATAAGATGAGGAGTGTCAAAATATTACAACTAAATGCGGAAAATACAACAAAGAGACGGGATCTCTTAAAATGTTAGCAAAGAACAAGTGTTTAACAAAACTAGCTAAATTCGTCTAGAGGTGAACTTCCAGGGACAACGCCCGCTAGCTCACACCCGAACCCCAAAACATCATATCCAAAAAGGCATCCAAGCAAGCAACCTGTTCATTCATGAAACACATGAACGCCACAGTCAGTGGGGAGTAACTCCGGGTTCTCCCAGCCATATCACCTTTAACGTACATATAAGGAAATACAAAAGTAGAGCATGCATATACAGATATACATGTGAGTTACGATAAGAAAAGATAGGCAATACAATATATAATGATAAGATCATGTGGAAATCAAATCCGAAACCATCATGTTATTCAAAGACTCGGGGAAGACACTCTTAGGCAACCGAATACGCTCACTAGTGCTTGCATCTCACCGTTAGCGGTATAAGATTGATAAGATTGAGACTCGACAGACAAACCAAGTCAAGTCATGCGATGATCACAATAAATCCAACATATTATCATCCATTCACGAACCAAGACATTGACGGTGTCCAATCATGCAATGACCATGAATAATATCATGAAATCACGCATTCAAAGAACGACACAAGACGACATCTCTCACGGTAAATGAAACGCACTAGCACCGTGTACATGGCAATTATGATTAACAGGCATCCACGGATACGCATTTCCCTAACTCATACACGATCTACTTTCGTATTGTCGACAAATTTCCTCCTGGTAGCACACGATATAAATATCCTGGCCCCTAGTCTAAACCTGGCCAAATTCTCGGTAATAAACCGTTTTCCTTCTTTCCGATTCGACATGCGATGACGTTTCGCATCCAAGACTTCGGTGATGTAAAATAAATCACAATATTTTACTTTTTCAAAGATAACGTTGCAGCAGAAATAAAAATGATATAAAAAGATATGGATTAGTTGTGGAATCTCGCAAGATAAACAACTAAAACTTGAATTAGACAAGTAATCTCGTAAGACAACTTGACCAACTCGTGTGTAAACTCTCAACCTCGCAAGATATCAAGCTAACACAAATTCAACCTCGCAAGGAAGAATAATTCAATAAACTCGCAAGTTTAAAGAAGGGTTTGTTCGCAAACAAAAAGATATAATCTCAACTCAATTGTATATTAAAAACTGATTACAAGACTCTTTATTTATTACTACTAATTACCATAAACTAACTAGATAGAAATTAGGAAATAGTGTGAACACTACCTTATTATTAAATAAGTTCACCACACTACTTTTATTCAAATTAAAATAATAACAAAACTCTATTTAGGAAAGTAAATTTGAGAACAATTTAACCCAAGCTTCCATCTTGCTTTTGAATGTCACGTCCATTTTGCGTCATCCACGTACAATCTGGACAACTCAAATTAAAACGGTCATATCTCCTTCGTTACTTAACCAAATAAAGCGTGTGACCACTTGTTGGAAAGCTAACATCATGTACTTTCATCTCCAAGTGAAATCACGTCAAAATAAGCTATATATTCTGAGATATTTTGCTCTAAAGTCAAGGGAACGAATCTGAAATGTCAAGAATGACTTGAACTTGCATTTTGAACATATATCCATGTCCCTCATATATCATTCTCCCCTTCTTCAAAAAAGAATCGTCCCGATTCTTGGACGTACGACCTCCCGGATCAAATACAAATCTTGAATACTTGAATGTAAGAGCATCTAAGGCGAACAAGAACTTATTTGTGCACACATTTGATCTCTCCTTTAAATCATCATCTTCAATATAGTCTTCAAATTTATCAACATCGACGAATCCAAACTTGTTAAACCAAATCCTTTTGCTTAAAGGATTATTAAATTTTACCTCCAATTGACACAAATTAACAATATCTTCAAGCTTCACCATTAACACCCAATTAAAAATACTAAGAGAAAGTCCTATAACACCATAAAGCTTCTCGTCAATAGAAGCTTCAAGTGGAGATTTATAACGCTCTTCTTCTTGAAAATCGATGGCATAAAAACCCGTAGGAGTTGAAACTTTGAAGCCGACAATATTCAATGGTTCCTCATCACCATAATTGTCATATATAGGCGGCAAATCAAAATTTAAAGAAGAATTACCTTTTATATGAATTTCTTGACAAAAGAATAAAGTCTCCTCTTTGGCTTCGATATTTTCCAAAGACTCCACCTTTTCCTCTTGTACTTTGTATGTGCTCGCAACCTTTGGCAATATAACTCGACCTTGAGTTCGTAAACGCTCAAAGCATCTTAATTGTTCAAAGGATATGTATTCTTCATTAGGGCAAGAAATATATGAATGTCCAAATCCGTGACACATAGTACAACGTGCCAGATCTTCTCTTCCAATCCTTAGACATTCAATTTCTCGTAACCGTCTCAAGATGAACAAAATATTATCGTTATAGGATTCCATATTTCATCCCAACATATTTCATATATCACTCGGTCTTACACTAGACGCCGAGTACCCCAAATTCGGTAGATCAATTCACGAAAGAGGCAGAAAAGAGCTCAAGCCTCATAACAAGCGGTACGCTACATGCAAATAACACCACCTCGCAAGTACACAACATTTGACGGCCGGGTCGATCAACGCAATGCGTTCAACTCCCACCAACGTCGTCGTATGCCCACTAACACATGCATTTAAGCAGTAGGATACCTCTCCGTTCCGACATTCCAGCCTTACGAACGGGAAGGTAGCCAAGGGAAAGAGAGTACAAAGCACAAGACAAAATAGTGCTCAAACCGTATCATTTGTAAAAACCGACTCAAAGTGGGACATAGCAAAAACCGTCACAAAACATGTGATACAAGCGAATGAAATATCATATATCTAAAACATGAATATTATAAGTCACTACGTAAAATTATACGATAAACGAATTATGCGAACTATTATAAATTACGAGTTTTAGAAATTATAGGAAAAGCATACAGCCGTGTTCCAGGCCGGTCAGGGGACCGGCGGCCGGTGGGCCGGCTCAGAACACAGGACAAAAACCAAAAAATCATAGAAAACAGAGAAATGTGGTCCAGGCCGGTCGATGGACCGGCGGCTGGTGGGCCGGCCAGGAACACCTCTTCATACAAATTCCAAATTTTCCAAAAATGTTACTGGAGTGTTCTCAGCCGGTGGTCAGACCGGCGGCCGGTCGACCGGCTGGGAACACCCTTTCACCCGTGAGCCTTGCTCACTTAACCAATTCAATTCAATTCTCAAATATACTTCTAATAATCATCAATAGTCAATATATATCATCAACATTCATCATATAACAACATTCATTAATCATACTATGAATTCTAGGCTTCCTAATCGTATCCTAATACGATTTCTAGCATATAAAGCATGTAAAACACGTAAATGATACCGAGTAACCCTTCACCGTTACCTTTAAGCGTCTTTACTAATCGTCAAGCTCCTCTTCAATAAGGTAATAGTCTTTGTCGGGATCTTGGAGGTCACCATCTACAAATAGATCATAAAAGATGAATAAAATTCATCTTGAGAAAGACGGGAAGTTTGAAAATCGAGAAAGACGATGATTTTAATATCAATACGGATAAAGCAAGGTAAGGGGAGAAGAATGAGACGAACTTACGCGAATTCTATCAAAGAACGAGGAGATACGATGATTCAAAGATCGAAAATAAAGAGGGAGGCAAGGTTTTGAGATTTCTTAAGGAGGAAGTAATTTGGTTTGTGTTTGAGTAATGAATTAGGTTAAGGAGGGAGTGAGAGTTGTGTAAGGCAAAAGTCAAACAAAAGTCAACCTCGCCTTAAGACGGGATTCTCATGGAATCTCGCGGAAATTCCAAATACGACTCGGAAATTCTAAATTCGACTCGGAAAATAAAATTCTAAATGAAAACTTAA
>JAIUZE010023865.1:13023-32878 GCA_022085475.1 Heliosperma pusillum | reverse complement strand
TTGCCTATTTATCCTTATCGTATCTCACATGTATATCTATATATGAATGATTTTACTTTTGTATTTCCTTCTATGTACGTTTAATTTGATATGGCTGGGAGAACCCGGAGTTACTCCCCACTGATTGTGGCGTTCATGTTTTTCATGGATGAACAGGTTGCTTGCATGGTTGGCTTTTGCTTGACATTTTGGGTTCGGGTGTGAGCTAGCGGGCGTTGTCCCTGGATTAAAACACCTCTAGACGATTTTAGCTTGTTTGCTAAACACTTTTACTTGTTAACTTTTTGGAGAGACTTCGTCTCTTGATGTAGTTTAATTCGTACTTTAGTTTGTAATATTTGACACTCCTCGTATTCTTTCCTTGCATGTATAAAGGTTTTTTAAAACTTCATATTTCCGCTATATAATTCACATGCTTGTATGTTTTATATTTCCGCATTCGCGAGGGTTGTCACACTTAAACTATATAGATCTTATGCATACATAACAAAATACAAATAAGGAAGAAGAAATTGTTCCTTACATTGAGTATAAACAATTTTGGTCACAAGATAGGACTCCTTCCTACTCTTGTTCTTGAGCTAATATGTGAGGGATGAACTCCAAGTTTCTAATGTAGAAACACTCCTCTTGATTGCATCCAAGACAAACCCTTAATACCAATAATATTTTTCACTAGATAATATTATTAGAGACCTTTAATTAAAAATCTAATACTAATAATATTACTACAATAGTAATATATGTGAAGATCTAAGATTTTAGAACAAAGTATTTCATAAACCCTTTTATGAGAAACCTTGTGGTGAGAATTAGAGAGATAAGGATATCTTTTAATATCTTTTCAAAAGGTGTACTATTGAAGAAGAAAACTAGTCCTTTTAAGGCACTAGTGGACCGGCCAAGCATGCATGGGGAGAGTGAGCATGCCTCACATTTGTCTTCTCAATGTACTAGGCTTAGGGCTAGAACTAGGTGTTTAATCATTTTGTCTAATCTATATTAGATTAATAATTAGAAACCAAATGCCTCTTTTAAAGCCTTAAAACCGGTGCACCATGTATAAAATGGGTGTCCCTTTTATCTTTGTAATTTGTCATTTGTCACAAATGTGACATGTGACATGTAACATGTAATTTATCTTATAAATATGCATTTTACTAATTTAGATACAATTACATAATATATAAATTAGACTTAATATTTTAAGTCATATTTTATAATTACACGTAAATAAAATGTGTCATCTCATATTTGGTTAATATAACCTACAACAATTTGTAATTATAATCAACCAATTTTGCTTATCTCAAATGTTTCATAAACAGAATGCATTCTTAGTAATATAACAATTAGATTACTAAAAATGAATCTTATTTAATCTCATTAAAATAAGACATAAAATTCTCACTCACAAAAAAAATTTGTTCAATTTAAGAATTTAATTAATCTGTATCGATATACAATTAAGGGATTAATTAAGGGAATGGTTCTATATGTGTGACCTTAAGGGATTAACTTATCACCACCGTCATACGACAGTAACGTCAAACTCTAGCAAGCCAATCGATACCGATTAATGTTGACCAGTTGACTATTATATCTATCATCCCTTTATATCCTTATTATTGAGATTTAATTAAGTGATCGCACTATTTTTGAGGACACTTAGTCCAACAAACTTAAGAGTCTTGGTCGTAATTTCGAATCCGAGGGCATATGCCTACAGATCCTTCGTCGCCTAAGTGATAAATAGCAGCCGAAGGTGACGGCTATAGAGGAGGCTAAATATCCATCCAAATTGACCCTGAATGAACTAATGGGCTCACTCATGGCTCATGAGTTAACTCTCATATAGCGTTCGGGTGAATGCTCTAAAGCTAGAGGTCTCGCACTCAAATCAACCTCAAGTGATGAGGAAAATGATGGAGACGATGAGCAAGCTATGTACTCTCGTGATATGGCGGATATGATCAATAGTCATGTTCCTAAACAGTTCAACAATTTTAGAAAGAAAGCTTTTCAAATGAAGAGATCATTTTCATCCGTTGTTTGTTTCAAATGTGGTGAGAAAGGTCATCTTATCAAAGATTGTCCTAAATGGAATGAATTCAAATCAAAAGATAAACGTGATTTTGCAAAGAAAGAATACAAACACAAAGTCATGTCTGCAATCTGGGGTATGTCTGATTCGAGGAAGAAGAGTCTTCTGGGGAAGAATTGGATGCCAAAGTTTGCATGACAACTCGTCTAAAACTTGATGTTCCCTAGTCTTCAAAGAGACTGTCCGCAAAATGTCTCATGGAACATTCCGTTGATTCCGATTATGATTCCAACGATGAGGTAAATAATCTCAAGACAGAGGTTAGATCTTTCTCCAAAGATAATTTATGTTTGTTACTCGACGATCTACTTGACAAATGTCGTGAAAATAATGAAAAACTTGACGCTATGCAAACTCAAATTTAGTACATAGCCGAAGAAAATGTTTGTCTAAAAGAGTGTCTAGATGAGATAGAGCAGAGTAACATCATACCTTCTCTGAAAAAGAAAGTCAAGAGATTAAAGAAAGAAAATGCGAGTCTTGTTGAAAAGGTTAATCTGTCTAATGTCACAGTGAATTCCACTGTGACAGCTGCTATTCAAACTGAAAATGAGTCATTAATTCAACAAGTTGATAACTTAATTAATGAACATGACTCTCTGTTAAAAAATCTCACCTCATGTCAGAATCATGTTAAGAGTCTTGAAGAAGTCTATGAAATGTTGGTGGATGAGAATAATCATGCTAAAGCTTCTTTTGACAAAGTAGGACATCTAAATCTTGACCTTCTTGCTAAAGTTGAAAACTTGAATAAAGAGTTAGTGGTTGCAAAAGAGTTTTACAAGAAATGGGAAGGAAGCCAAACTGTTTTAGACTTTCTCACAAGTCAATATAAAAATGCTGAAAAGAACGCTGGACTCGGTTTCAAGCACAACAACGTTCATTGTTGCGTTCGAAACCAAGACTCAAGCAAAACTAATTTTAGAAGAAGAAAGTACGCTGACCTTCCTGAGTATATAATTTGCAATTATTGTGGTAAGTCCGGTCATGTGTTTAATGGTTGTGCTAAGAGATGGAATGACATTAATAAGAACATCAAAGTGGTTAAAAATATGTGGATCCGAAAAGACTGGATTAATGATGCGATTCACAAAAAGGGGCCTAAATTCATTCGGGTTCCTAAACTAAAAGTTTGATTTCTTATAGGCGTTAGTGAGAGGCAACAATTATTGGTACTTGTATAGTGGATGTTCTCGTCATACAACGGGAAGTGAAAGCCAATTTCTCTCACTACAAGCCTACAAAGGTGGCACCGTGACGTTTGGCGAAAATAAGAAAGGTGAAATTGTTGCAATCGGGGAGGTTGGTAAGTCATCGTCACATTGTGTCGACAAAGTGTTGCTTGTCAAAGGTTTGAAGCATAATCATCTTAGCATATCTCAATTGTGCGATAATGGTAATATTGTTGAGTTTTGTGCTAGTGAATGTCGTGTACTAGATGGAAATACAAGGGAAGTTATTTTGGAAGGAAAACGTGTTAGAGACGTTTACTTGACTAATCTTTGTGCCTTGCCAAGTCAAACATTATCTTGTATGAGCGCTTTAAAAACGACTTATGGCTTTGGCATAAAAGTAGGACATGGAAATGCTAGAACATTGAACACCCTTAGAAAACTCGATCTACTAAATGGCATTCCTAACATGAAATTCGACCTTAATAAATTGTGTGAAGATTGTGCTAAAGGAAAACAAGTTCAATCCTCCTTTAAATCCAAAAAGTTTGTTAGTACTTCAAAACCTCTTGAACTTCTTCATATTGATTTGTGTGGTCCTATGAGAATAAGAAGTAGAAGTGGTAGTCGTTTCTTGTGTGTGATTGTTGATGATTATTCACGATTCGTTTGGCTTCTTTACTTCAGTTCTAAAGATGAAGCATTTGATGAATTTGTAATTTGGTTGAAAAAGGTCCAAAACAAATTTGATTTGAAACTCATATATTTGAGACCCGACCATGGAACCGAATTTGAGAAATCATCATTTCTTACATATTGTGATGAGCACGGTATTAGCCATAACTTTTTCGCACGTGCTACACCTCAACAAAATGGGGTTGTGGAGCGTATGAATCGCACTCTTGAAAACATGGCTAGGACTATGATCATTAGTAGTAAAGTGCCAAAGAATTTTTGGGCCGAAGTCGTCAACACATCATGCCACATTTATAACCGTGTTATGAACCAAAAAATGCTTAATAAAACTCCCTACGAATTGCTTAAAGGAAGAAAGCCTAATTTATCCTATTTGAAATGTTTTGGAAGCAAATGCTTTGTTCACAACAATGGAAAGGATAATTTGGATAAATTTGATGCTCGTAGTGATGAGGCTGTTTTTGTTGGATATTCGGATAGTAGTAAGGCTTATAAAATGTACAATAAACGAACTATGAAAATGGAAGAAAGTGTACATGTCATTTTTCATGAGTCTAGTCTTTTTCATTCTAATGAAAAGGAAGAGGATGATGAAGATGAGGACTTTGAGCTTGGAATGATTCGACATGACATGGATGAAGTACATAACGAGGAAGAAACCATATCACAGTTGAATCCACTGTTGAATGGTGAGGCAGGTCAAAATTCAGGGGGAATGAATCCACTTTCTGACCACAATGAGACTAGTACATCCAGGGGGAATAGGGAACCACATGAACTGAATGAACAACCAGAAACGAACCCCCATTCAAACTCACCAAATGAACCAGATGTCAATGTGGAACCCACTGTGACATCAGAACCCGAAAATGCCTCAAGCTCACAAATCGTACCTAGAAAGTGGAAGCACCAATCATCTCGCCCCCTCTCAAACTTAACCAGTTACCTGAACTCTGGAAGAAAGACAAGACCATCCCTCAATGATTTCTTTGCATTTCATGCGTCCCTCTCACAAACCGATCCGACAAATATCAGCATGACCCTTGAAGATGCGAATTGTGTGATAGAGATGCAAGAGGAACTTAATCAATTCAAGAGGAATGAGGTATGGCATCTTGTCCCTAGACGATCTGGTGTGACCGTAATTGGTACCAAATGGGTCTTTCGCAATAAGCTTGATTATTCGGGTTATATCGTAAGTAATCAAGCTAGACTAGTGGTGCAAGGATTTAAACAATAAGAAGGTATTGATTACAATGAAACCTTCGCACCGGTAGCTAGTCTTGAAGCCATACGTATGTTAATAGCTTTTGCGGCTCACAAAGGCATCAAACGTTTTCAAATGGATGTCAAAACGGCTTTTCTAAATGGTTATTTAGAAGAGGAAGTATTTGTTGAGCAACCATCGGGCTTTATGGATAATGATTTTACAAACCATGTTTTTAAATTGTACAGAGCACTCTATGGTTTAAAATAGGCTCCAAGAGCTTGGTATGATCGCTTATCCAAATTTCTTTTAGAAAATGGTTTTGTGCGTGGATCGGTTGATAAGACATTATTCATAAAGTCAAAGTGCAATGAACTGTTAATAGTGCAGATTTATGTCGATGCCATTATTTTTGGTGCTACTAATAAACTCCTTTATTTGTACTTTTTGGAACTAATGAAATCTGAGTTTGAAATAAGTATGATGGGAGAACTTGGCTTCTTCCTTGATCTACAAATCAATCAAACTCAAGATGGTGTGATGATTCATCAGCAAAAGTACATAAAGGAGATGCTAAGTAAGTTCGGAATGACTAACTCGAAACCATACTCAACACCTGTGGTATCATCCATTAAGCTTGACAAAGATGAGAATGGTGAAAAAGTAGATGAAACGATGTATCGAGGTATGATCGGTTCATTACTTTATTTAACTGCAAGTTGTCCGGATATATTGTTTAGTGTGTGTTTGTGTACTCGTTTCCAAGCTAGTCCTAGAGAATCGCACTTCATTGCCGTCAAAAGAATTCTTAAGTACTTAGTTAGAACGCAAAAATTGAATCTATGGTATCCCTCACATTGTCCTTTTGATCTTTTAGGGTACTCGGATGCGGATTACGCCGGAAGCGTCATTGATAGAAAGAGCACGTCCGAAATTGCAACTTTCTTGGGTCCTTGTTTAATTTCATGGGCTTCAAAGAAATAAAACACCGTAGCTCTTTCCACCGTCGAAAGCGAATATGTTAGTGCTGTATTGTGTTGCGCACAAATTCTATGGGTTCGACAACAATTGAAGGACTATGGTATTGTATTCGATTCCACTCCTATCTTATGTGATAATACAAGTGACATTAACATTTCTAAGAACCCGATACAACATTCAAGGACTAAGCACATTGACATAAGACATCACTTTTTACGTGATCATGTGGAAAAAGGTCAAATCCGTCTTAACTTTTGTAGAACCTAAAATCAAATTGCCGACATTTTTACAAAACCGCTTGAAAGAGAACCATTCGTAAAACTTCGGTTGGAAATTGGTTTGTTGGATTGCGCATAATTCTATGAGTAGACGATTTGCCTCAATGATTGATTAGAGTGGTTGATACATTTTAATGTGTACATATGTGATTAAGTGTGTTTTATTAACCATGTTTTAACAAGTATTATCCTTTGTGTAATAATGGGACATGCATAGAGCCAACAAAACAACTCACCAAAATATCACATCACCTTTCCTCCTTCTCCATGCCTTAACCGTCTCACATATAACATCCTTCATACCTTCCATAAAACTTACCTTTGTACTTGAAATAATGCCTCCCAAGAAAGCTCAACTCAAAACCGACAAATAAATTCGGTATTCGTTCAAACCAAAGCCCACGACTCCCTTTACATGTAGGTTATGGTGTGATTATCAATGAAGTTGTAAAGAACATTGAGAAAGAAATGGAGGAAAATGAAAAAAAATGTTTTGGAGAAGAAGAAAACGAAGTGGAAAATGAAAAGGGAACCGAAACAGAAACTGAAAAAGGAGATGAAGAAAAGGAGATTGTTAAGGAAAAAGAAGTTGAATTAAAAAAAAAGGTGATGAAGAGGAAATGATTGAAAAAGATTGAGAAAAAGAAAAGGAAATGGAAAAGAGTTGAATGATATTTTTGATGATGAAGATTTGTTCAATGAAGGTGAGAAAACCGAATCGAAAGCAAAAAAAAATCTGTAAAAAAAAACGAAGTGTGAGGATGGGAAAAGCAAAGAGGTAATGGAAGTTCGGATGGAAAATACGGAGTTGAAGACTATTCTTACCGATCTTACCAAAGCCGGGAAAAACCGATAATGGATATGATGATTGATGAGGACGATGACATGTCCTAGACCTCTCGACCCTACTCTCTTCTTAACCTATCTTTTTGCCTAACCAAGTCTTATATTATTTTGCTCATGGCTTTATGTTTGTTATGTTGTTACATGAACTTGGTATTATTTGTTTAATTTTCTTAAACTCTGTGGTTTGTAAACTAATTTTGTCACTTTGTTGCATTAGAATGTTATTCTTCCTACTTGATGATGTCAAGAGGGGGAAGTTGTTAAAATTGTGTGCGTGTGTGATTCAATGACTCTTAGGCTTACGTTCACCGTAAATATGTTAGCTTAGCGATTTGAAATTCTACTTAAGTTAGTATAGACTTGACAAAAGTACCTTAACCATGTATGCGTCTTATCTTGATCATGTTTTGACTTGTGATACGTTTAGACTTGTGAACCTTGACAATAGATTGAGGGGGAAGAACACATTCAATTTTATTTGTCTTGCCATCATCAAAGGGGCAAATTGTTGAGACCATTTCTAGATTAGATTGATTGATAATGCCTTAAGACAAATTAATCTTATTGTTAATATAATGTGTGTCTCTTAAGTTTTAATCCTATAGCTATGGAAGCTCAACTAATCGTTCAATGTTGCACAAAAAGATCAAGAGATGAAGATCGTCATTGTTATAGTCATAGTGTTGTATAAGAGATCATTAAAATCGATTTATACTAAGTACTTCAAAACTGACAGTGACTGTGGTTTCTGGCTCTTAAATATTTCGAAAATGCTTTAACTCTTGAAAATAGATTTCCAAACTTTTGATCAACATTTTACATTGCTAAAATTCTGGTTTGATCTTTATAAAATGAAAAAAAGCTTTTAGTTGTCTTGGAGAAGAGGTAGATTGCACAAAAAGACACTTGCGAAAAATGAGTTGTTTACTTTTTCTATATTTGGTAATATTTATGGTTCCCATGAACACTATCATTTATGCTCTTTCTTGATGAAAAATTTAACCCTTATTTGTCTAAGTGTGCGCTGCAAGATTAAGCTTACTACTAAATTATATTACTTGTGCAAGTAATTCATTTTGCTTGTATAAGAGGTCATGGTTTCTTGTGCATTAATCTACCTTCTCAATTGCTGTTCAAGCTTCAATTCTTTAATACTTTTTTAACACTTGTACTTCATTGTAGTGTGTTATTTTTAGTGTGAAGTATACTCTACCTTACATTATAAATACCATACTTATTTCATTTGAACAAGTGTGCAACAACAAAATATTTTCAAGCTTAAAAGACTTTGAGTTTTATTGAGTTAATTATCTTTGCAAAAACCGTTTAACATTTCATACTTAATTGTTTTGCAAAATATTTTTCTTAAGTCTTTTACAAAGAGCAATAGCAAATCGAAAGAGTTGGGGAAGTCTCTTAGCGGAGTAGCTTTGAGTATAAGTCTTGGTGCGGAGTAGCATTGAGCAAATAGCAACCGGAGTAGGTTGGGGAGTTGTTTTATTATTCGGGGTCTTTGTTTGTATGAGTTTACTTCAAAGATGTTTAATAAGATAACGTTGGATGTAGGTCGCAGAGTAGTGACCGAACCAATTTAAAAAACATCATTGAGTTTTGTCTATTTCGTATTTAATATTTCTGCTGCACTCTGAATTCACTGTTGATTCCACTGTGACATTTACTTGCTGAATCGTTGTTGAATACTTCTAACTTTCTAGTTTTAAGTGTCAACTTCTCTGTTCTTCTAAGTAGTGTCTTAGTGATCATAAAGTTTTTAAAGAAGCTTTAATTAACCTTAAAATTTTAAATAGACACTTAATTCACCCCCTCCACGTCGTAGGTGATCTCGCCCTTGACTCTTCACACATCATCATGTTAATTTTCCTTTTTCTTTTCTCTCTCTCTCTCTTTTTTTTTCTTTTTCCCGCATTTTATGTAGCAGTTTACTTTTTTACACTAAAGTAATTTATCTCAGGAATACAATAATTTGAACATGCAATTTTTTCATAATCCTAAATTATGATTAAAAACTTTTTCATTAATAATAAATTACATTGATATGTCAAAAATCCTGAAAATTAATAATTTGAAATTACAATCAAGAAACGATTACTGAAAAAATGTTTTTTAAACTGAAAAAATATAATACCCCACAAAAAATACATTCTTTTGAACTTATCTTACTTAATTTGGTTTTAGAAAATACAAAATAAAATAAAATTACTTAACGTATTCTAAATCACTCGCTAAATACTCGCACTGCAATCTACTTAGATAGATCTAATAAATTTATCGAAGTGTCATTTTTTATGTGTTACGAGCATAAAACCATTAAAAATCTGCCTTGGTTAGACTAATTACATGTATAAAAAATACTTACGTTATAACCAAAAAAAGAATAAAAATTTACCATGTAGATTAGAAACATTTAAAAATAAATCCGTCATTCCTGAGGTGAATAGTGGATAGTGTTTTTTATCAAATTAAATTGTTTTCAAATTTATTGATTATTATATAAACAAAAGATAATGTGAGATAAAGGAAACACATGCATACATTTATACGAAAATGAGAGAGAGGAGAATAGAAGAAGATAGAAAAATAGAGAGGTAGACGATATGGAGGGAATGAAGATAGTCGGTCTTTTAGTGACGTAGGATTTTGGTAATGGGAAGGGTGGGATTATATATGGTCATATGTTGTACTTATGGATTCTCAGTAAGTCCTACTTAAGCTGATATTATTCGTCTTAAGTTTAAGTCGTGTCAAACAAAACCATGTAGTGGTAATAAAGACAAAACTTTTCGTATTTTACAAGGAACACGTGGGTGATTTGATATGTATTTGACCTGTGTTAAATTTAAGACGGATAGTGTCCGTCTTAAATAGAATTTGTGATGGATTATTTTAGGCTTTGTTTATTCATCACTCCAGCCAATTCAAAATAGATTGTAACTATTTAATTATGAACTCATCCAACTAACACGAGCCGAAATCATGTCGCTAAAATTTGCTAAGTTAATATGTGTAGATACGAATGATTATCGTGTTATTTTCATTTCGCCGATGCTACATGTAATGATATTGCTTATTTTCTTCATTTTCCAGATTATTTTATTAAACGAATATATCGAACATACACACCTTCAATTGAAAGAAATTTAAAATATGCACAATTTGTCAATTTATATTAATTTATTAATCATTCTATGCTTTTTTATTTTATAGTTGATAAGAGTGAACAATAAATACGTCTGGTTTGTGAAATAAGTCGCTAATTATTGTCTAATACTCTAGTTCTGTACTCTCGGATAATTACAAACGTTTCTCTGGCTTATTTCATATTGTGTTTTGCAAAGCAATGATGTTTACACAAAATATACTATAATATGTAAGTTTATTAGATTTTTTTTACTATTTGTAAATAATACGAAGTATTGTTCGAAGTTTAAATTTTAATTGAATATTTTCTATCAATATTTTAATTGAATATTTTTTTACTATTTTAATTTTAATTAACAGTTATTGAAATTTTATATCAATATTTATGCATGAAATCGAATATTTTCTATACAAATTTAATACCAAATCCGTGCAATTTTGCAAGGGTATAAAATTAGTAACATTCAATTATAGAATCAATATAAATAAAGCAATTCCCATATATACAACAAAAATTGAGCTCAATTCCACAGCTTTGACATGAAAGGTAAAGCAAAGATAAAAGCATACAGTAGGTCTTGCTTAAGACGGGTCGGATCTTACAACGAGTATTTTGTGAGAGGAAATGGGTAGAGGGGACAAGGTGGACACCCCCCATGTGCTCTCCACTCACCCTTGATGGGTATTTTGTGAGACAATATGGTATCCGTCTTAAGCTTAAGACGGATACCTCCGTCTTAAATAAGAATTTGTGAAAAGCATATACTTCCTCCCTTCAACTCCACTCTACTATATTACTTTTTTACAATTGCCAAGACGTGTTTCACACGATAAATATCGTTAGCTACGTATTTGCGAATATTATAAAAGTTAGATATTTTTAATATACTCGTAAAGACGAATCAAACAAGATCACACATGAATATATTTTTTATTTATATATTGAGAGAAAATTATAATTAGATGCTCACTTGTGAATAGTGTAGAAAAGTGAAAGTGGTAGAGTGGAGTTGAAGGGAGGAAGTATATATTTATAATCTGACATGGACAACTAAAAAAAACAGCAATAACAAAAAGCAAGTATATAAATTTGACGCAATGAGATTGCATTAATCCTAGTAGGAGGCGCCACCACGAAGAGCAAGAACAAGGTGAAGAACAGAGCCTCCTTGAATATTATAATCCATAGCAGTCTTATCATCAGCAAGCTGTTTACCAGCATAAATCAACCTCTGTTGAACAGGAGGAATACCCTCCTTCTCCTCAACGCGCTCTTTGACTCGGTCAATCGTATCGGTGGGTTCGATATCAATCTCAATTTCCTTCCCTGTAAGGGTCTTAATCTTGATCATGGTACCGCCACGAAGCCGAAGAACAAGGTGGAGTGTTGATTCCTTCTGAATGTTGTAATCAGACATAGTCCGCCCATCTTCAAGCTGTTTGCCTGCGAATATTAGCCGTTGTTGATCAGATGGGATTCCCTCTTTGTCCTGGATTTTTGATTTCAGGCTGTCTATTGTGTCTGATGATTCTACTTCTACAGTCATTGTTTTGCCAGTAAGGGTTTTCACGAAGATCTGCATGGTTTTATTCAATTGATTTCGGGGTTTTGGAGATGGGTTGGTTGGCGTTGGGGTTAAGCACTTGGTTAATTCTTGCCAAGGGGAGGGGCGCTCTATCGTTTATATATAAGGGACGGTTTGGTGTACTCCCACCCGATTTAGGAAAGAAAATTGTTTTTTCTTTTTTGAGAAAGCAATTTAGGAAAGTAATATGGGTTAAATTGAGTTGGTTTTCTAAATATTTGTCGAATAAGTCTTTTTTGTATAAAAAAAGTTCTTGGATAATAAGAGTTGTCATGTCTCGTGGTGACTTTCTTGTAAAGTCGTTATTTGACATTGAAACATAGAATCGCTTAAAGAAGGCATATAGTGTTTGATAGAGTAACCGAGAGCTTTTACCTAGACTCCATCACACATTCACTTTCTTCCGACCCCTCCGCACTTCCTCTACTCTCTCCCCCACCTTCTCAAACACCACCTCCAAACCCAACTCATTCCACATCTCACTCGCCAACCCTGAAATAGATCTCCACCTCGATAAGGCACAACTGGCAGACTACCTTGATTAGTTCAAGTGCATGACAATATTAACTTTATTTTTAGGTAAAATCGAAAGTATAACTCGTATGGATCCTCAGCTCAACATTCACCAACCCATTCATGAGATATTTACACTTTAATATCTCACCGTCAGACTATGTCTATCGATTTAATTAGATTGTTTTGATTGAGGTCGTAAAAGTACGTTATGAGTCACAATTACATAATTTGTTTAAAATTGGAACAAGTTATTTCGAACTACAAAATGTAATAATTATACAACTTGTTTCCAATCCAAATTCAAACTCACACTCATGTCTCATTACTCCCATCCCATCAACCATATGAGACCATATCACCAGATCGGGTTCATTCAATAGCTCCCGAGAAATCATATAGAAGTGTTGACTTAGGGTCTTAAACCATCTCCAAAAGAAAATGAGGAGCTAAAAGTTTCACAAATTTTCATTTGTGACTGACACTTTTCGTCACAAGCTTGTTACGGAGCAAATGTGACCATTTTTATAGAAAATGTAACCACTATATGACTGGTAACATTTTATGAATGATTACTTTTTATCATAAAATGGTCACATTAGTCCGTCACAAGCTTGTGACCGTCACAAGAGAGACCAAATCATATAGAAGGTGAGAAGTGCATCAACGTACTAAGGAAGAGTACGAGTTATACAATTGAGCCATCCTCTATTAGTCTATTGTTATTAGTTTTCTATTTCTATACCAAATCTCCCAATTTTGGCAGACTTGCAAAGGAAAGAGTTTAAGCTCCTTTTTCATAGGGTTTTTTTTATATGTTAATTTTGGGTTTTTTTAAATTTTACGTAGTAACCCTAATTTTCGAAGATTACATATGATAACTAGAGCTGGCAAATCTAATCCGACCTGACCCGAGAATACTGCAACCCGAAACCGACTCGACCCGATGGCGACCCAGGACCCGAAGATCAGTGACCCAAACCCGACCCAATATTGACCCGATAAATTGATGACCTGACAATTATTATGCTTAATAATGATCAAAATGAAAGCGATTTATTGTTTAAATTGATATATTTGACTTAATAATGAAGTGACGAAACTAAATAATAATTTAAAACTAAACTTAATGGTAAAATATTGAAGTATTGCGATAAAATAACCGGGCCTGATAACGACCTGGCCCAAACCCGACCCGGCCCGTGTGTCATTTGACCCGAAATAACCCCACCCGATAACGGCCCCACCCGAACCCGACTCGATCCGTAAGGACTGATTGACCCGATACGACCTGAACCCAATATGACCCGACCCGATTTGACCCGACCCAAACCCGCCCGAATGCCACCTCTACTGATAACCCTCAACTCTATTAATACGTATTAGGATGACCCTTAACTATTATTTTTGTCAATTTATCCATTAAATATGTGACGTGACTAATTGAACTATGAGATGTTTTACAAGGTAACCCTCTATTTTTTCAAAATCTTCAAGGTAACCCTTCTTTTTTGCAAAAGAAACACTCTAAAAAATGCTCCCTAACTCTGTAACACCCGCAAATGTACCCTATTTTTATATAGTAAAAATATTATACGGATACTTTTCAGCGAAATTTAGTTTTAGTTTAGAATTAAATTTCCCGTGTCTAGTTTAGAATTTCCGAGTTCGTATTTGGACTTTACGCGAGATTCCGAGTAAGTTACGCCTTAAGACGTTTATGGGCTTTTCCATGACTTTTTCCAATACTCCTTCATATACTCCCTTAACCCTAACTCACCCTCACATTCAATCTTCTTCTTCCACACCAAGTAAACACCAAAAACCCTAACCTCCATATTTGCTCAAATTTAATATCGATTCTACTCCTTCGTTTCTTGCTCAAATTCACTAAAGTTCGTCTTATTCTTTCCCTCTCATCGTCCTCTATCCGTATTGGTAATAAAATTACCGACTTTCTCGCTTTTCAATTTATCCGTCTTTCTCAAAGGTGAATTATATTCATCTTTTATTATCTAATTGTAGGTGGTGACCTCCAATTAAGACCCCGACAAAGACTACTTCTTGATAGAAGAGGACATCGACGCGGATTGAAGACGCGAAAAGGTAACGATGAAGGGTTACTCGATATCATTTACGTGTTTTAATGTGTTTTCTATGTTAGAAATCGTATTTAGAATAAGGTTAGTAATCATAGGAATTGTGTTGTTGATGATGGTTGTTGTTAGTTGATAATTGATATGAGAATTGATGGTTTGTGATGATAAATGATGATGGTTGTATGTTGATGACAAGTCGGAGAATGAAGGATCGCGTGCCTGAGACCAGGACGCTGGCAGCGTCCATGGACGCTGGCAGCGCCGTGTGAACGCTGGGAGCGTTCCCTAGCGCTGGCAGCGTTTCTTGCTGCCAGTTTTTCCCAAAGTCGACCCTTTGAATTCTAATCCCGCCTTGACTTTCCTTGACCCTTTGTACTTAGTCTTCTTGCATTGATGATTTGTTTGTAGGCCACTCCAATTGTCGGGTTTGGGTCTCGGGTCTCTGGTTTGACTTTGACTTTTGTTGACTTCCTGGTTGACTCTATAAGTTGACTTTAAATATTAATGTTTCGAATATATGATAATCCCTTCGCATTTATCGCATGTTTTGTGATGGTTTTTTATATGTCCCACTTTGAGTCGATTTTACAAATGTTACGGTTTGAGCACAAATTTTCTATGTGCTTTGTACTCTCATTCCCTTGGCTACCTCCACGTTCGTAAGGCTGGAATGTCGGAACGGGGATGTATCCTTACATGTGTTAGTGGGCATATGACGACGTTGTTGGGAGGCGAACGCTTTGCGTTGATCGACTCGGCCGTCAAATGTTGTATACTTGCGAGGTGGTGTCATTTGCATGTAGCGTACCGCTTGTGCTCTTTTCCGCCTCTTTCGTGAAGGTTGACCGAATTTGGGGTACTCGGCGTCTTTGATTGACCGAGTCTTGGATGCGAAATGTCATCGCTTGTCGAATCGGAAAATGGTTTATTCGAGAGTCTGGCCAGGTTTAGACTAGGACCGGGTATTTATATCGTCGTCCTAACAGGAGGAAATTAGTCTACATATACAAAATGTAGCATCGTGTATGCGTTCAGGGAAATGTTTTATCCCGTGGATGCCTTTTAATCATACTTGCATGTACACGGTGCTAGTGCGTGTCATTTACCGTGAGAGATGTCGTCAACGTATTGTACGTTTGAATGGATGATTATATGATTGATTATTGTGATCTTTGGATGACTTGGCATGGTTTGTTTGTCGAGTCTCAATCTTATCAAACTTATGCCGCTAACGGTGAGATGCAAGCCCTAGTGAGGTGTATGGTTGCCTAAGAGTGTCATCCCCGAGTCTTTCTATAATATGATGGTTACGGTTTTGTAATTCATGTATCGATATTCTTATATATTGAATTGCCAATTATCCTTCTCGTATTTCACATGTATATCCCATATATGCATGCTTCTACTTTGTATTTCCGTTTATGTACGTTTAATGTGATATGGCTGGGAGAACCCGGAGTTACTCCCCACTGACTGTGCGTTAATGTTTTTCATGGATGAACAGGTTGGTTGATTGGATGGCTTTTTGCTTGTGGATATTTGGATTCGGGTGTGAGCTAGCGGGCGTTGGCCTGGATGAATCACCTCTAGACGTTGTTTAGCTAGTTTGCTAATAACTTTGATGTTTGATACATTTTGAGAGACTACGTCTCTTTGTAGTATATTCTATTTTAGTTTGTATTTATTTGACATTCCTCGTATTTCTATCTTGCATGTAAAAAGTTTTAAAAACACCGTATTTTCCGCTATATAAATCACATGCTTGTTATGTTTTATTTCCGCATTCGCAAGGGTTGTCACAGTTGGTATCAGAGCTTTATTGCTCCCGACGCACACACGTGAACCCTAACTTAAATACTTGACCTTGAAATAATAAATGAGAGATGGGTTAGAAGTTAAGGATTTTACTTGGTAGTCTATTTGTTTATGCTAAGTGTTAGGATTAACTTGTTTTGTTTTGTTTCTTATGAAGATGGTTAGACCTCGAGTAGTAGAGAACGTTATGCTAGAAGCTCTTACGCAAGTGTTGAAGAATAAACAAGATCCGGCTATTGCTCTAGCCAACCAAGTTCCCCCTCGTAGAGAAGATAACCACCAAGGAGGCTACGCTTGGGTGGCAAGCCAAATAGCTAGGAATAAGATTATACCTTACGGTGGAGAGCCGGACCCTACCGAGCTATCGGAATGGTTCCGAGAAATGGAGAAGCAATTTGATTTATACCAAGTCCGTGAAGAGGACAAGGTAAGGATTGCAAAGCACTTCCTTGTAAGGGAAGCAGATAATTGGTGGGCGATTACTAGCGCCATCGCTACTCTTGAAGATGATTTCAATTGGCCTTGTTTCAAAGCTCTAGTTGAAGGTCGATTTTATCCCAAGGAGCTAAAGCAACAAAGGCTCAAGGAATTTATTGACTTCAAGCAAGGTAACTTGTCGGCACAAGACTTCACTACGGAGTTCAACAAGCTTGCTCATTTTGCTCCGAGGCTTATCAAAGATGACGAGGATCGAGCTTTCTACTACCGCAACAAGCTTAGTGCTTTACTTCAAAGTAAAGTGAGGAGGAATACTACTTCCTTTGGGGATTTATATGATGATGCTTTATGGGCCGAGAACTTCATGAAGGCCATTAAGGATGAAGCTATGATGAATACTCCCTCTCCTTCTTTCACTCCTAGGCCTAATTTCTATGGGAAGAGGCCGTTTACTCCGTCTTCCTCCAACTCTTATGCCAACAAGAGGAGATTCAATCCTCCTCCAAATGCTAGTACAAGAGCTCCCGCTCCTTTCATTCCCCGAGCTACTTCTAACGTGGCTCATAGGCCTTATGCTCCTCCTCAAGCCCAAGGTCGCTTTTGCAACCGTTGTAGACTTCCACACCACCCCGGTGTATCTTGTTCCAACCGACCTTATATATGCTTCTTTTGTCAAAAGAATGGTCACCGTTATGATGATTGTCCCGATCGTAAGTGTAAAACCCGCAAATGTACCCTATTTTTATAAGTAAAATATTTTACGGATACTTTTCAGCGAAATTTAGTTTTAATTTAGAATTTAATTTTCCGAGTCGAATTTAGAATTTCCGAGTTCGTATTTGGAATTTCCGCGAGTTTTCAAGTAAAACCCGTCTTAAGTCGTCTTTGACTTTTGGTTGACTTTTTCCCTTACACAACTCATACTCCCCTTAACCTATTTCATTCCAACACAACTCAAACATTTCTTCTTCTTTAAGAAATCCCAAAACCCTTGCCTCCATTTTGATCCAACCTTAGATTCATCATATTTCATTCGTTTCTTGCTCAAATTCATGTAAGTTCGTCTTATTCTTCCCCTCTCATCTTCCTCTATCCGTATTTGTAATAAAATTACCGTCTTTCTCGCTTTTTAAATTACCCGTCTTTCTCAAGGTGAATGATATTCATCTTTTGTCATCTAATTGTAGGTGGAGACTTTTTAGAAATCGTTTAGAGACGCATAAAGGTAACGGTGAAGGGTTACTCGATATCATTTACGTGTTTTACGTGTTTTCTATGTTAGAAATCGTATTTAGAATATGACTAGTAAGCTTAGGTATTGTGTTATTGATGATGATTGTTGTTAGTTGATGATTGTTGATGATGATTATTGATTGATGATAGTTGATAGAAGTTAAATATGAGAATTGAAAATGATTGAACTTGTGTATGTTGTTCTCGGGTTGATGGTTTCCCAGCCGGGTGCCCGGCCGCCGGCCTCCAGACCGGCCTGGAACACGCTGCTCTTTCTTTGTGATTTTTGTATTATGCTTGATGCGCGAGCCGGGGTACCGGCCGCCGGCCTCCAGACCGGCCTGCAACACGGCTGTGTTTTATTTCTTACAATTTCTAAAACTCGTAATTTATAATAGTTCGCATGATTCGTTTATCGTATAATTTTACGTAGTGACTTATTATATTAATGTTTAGAATATATGATATTTCATTCGCTTGTATCACATGTTTTGTGACGGTTTTTTGGTATGTCCCACTTTGAGACGGTTTTTACAAATGTTACGGTTTGAGCACTATTTTGTTATGTGCTTTGTACTCTCATTTCCTTGGCTACCTCCACTTTCGTAAGGCTGGAATGTCAGGATGGGGAGGTATCCTACTGCTTAATTGCATGTGTTAGTGGGCATACGACGACGTTGTTGGGAGGCGAACGCTTTGCGTTGATCGACCCGGCGGTCAAATGTTGTGTACTTGCGAGGTGGTGTTATTTGCATGTAGCGTACCGCTTGTTATGAGGCTTGTGCTCTTTTCCGCCTCTTTCGTGAATTGTTCTACCGAATTTGGGGTACTCGGCGTCTATGATTGACCGAGTCTTGGATGCGAAACGTTTATCGCATGTCATGTCGAATCGGAACACGTTATTCCGAGAGTCTGGCCAGGTTTAGACTAGGACCGTATTATTATCGTCGTCCTACCGAGAATTAGTCTACATATACGAAATGTGATCGTGTATGCGTTCAGGGAAATGTCATCTCGTGGATGCCTGTTAATCATACTTGCCATGTACACGATGCTAGTGCGTTTCATTTACCGGGAGAGATGTCGTCTTTATGTTGTTGTACTTGGATGCGTGATTTCATGATTGATTATTCATGATCATTGCATGACTTGGGACAACCGTCAATGTCTATGGTTCGTGATTGGGATGATAATATTTGGATTATTGTGATCATCGCATGACTTGACTGGTTTTGTCTGTAGAGTCCAATCTTATCATCTTATAAATACCAGCTAACGGTGAGGATGCAATCCCTAGTGCGCGTATATTCGGTTTGCCTAAGAGTGTCTTTCCCGCCAGTCTTTGAATACTGATGGTTTTCTTCGGATTTTGATTTCCACATGATCTAGCAATATATAGTGGATTGGCCTATCTATTCTTATCGTACCGCACATGTATATCTATATATGCATGGATTTTACTTTTGAATTTCCTTCTATGTACGTTTAATGTGATATGGCTGGGAGAACCCGGAGTTACTCCCCACTGACTGTGGCGTTCATGTTTTTCATGGATGAACAGGTTGGTTGATTGGATGGCTTTTTGCTTGTGGTATTTTGGGTTCAGGTGTGAGCTAGCGGGCGTTGTCCCTGATGAAACACCTCTAGACGATTTTAGCTTGTTTGCTAAACACTTTTACTTTGTTAACACTTTGAGAGACTACGTCTCTTGTGGTATTTTTTATTTAG
>JAIUZE010023865.1:0-13003 GCA_022085475.1 Heliosperma pusillum | reverse complement strand
ATGTGGAACGTCTTACCACATGTCGAATCGGAACACGTCTTATTCCGAGAGTCTGGCCAGGTGTAGACTAGGACCGTATTATTATCGTCGTCCTACCGGGAGGAAATTAGTCTACATATACGAAATGAATTGAATCGTGTATGCGTTCAGGGAAATGTCATATCCCGTGGATGCTTTTTAATCATACTTGCCATGTACACGGTGCTAGTGCGTTTCATTTATCGTGAGAGATGTCGTCAATGTATTGGTATGTTTGGATGGAAGATTATATGATTGATTATTCATGATCTTTGGATGACTTGGCATGGTTTGTTTGTCGAGTCTCAATCTTATCAAACTTATACCGCTAACGGTGAGATGCAAGCCCTAGTGAGCGTATTCGGTTGCCTAAGAGTGTCTTCCCCGAGTCTATCTATAGCATGATGGTTACGGATTGTACTTCTTATGCTCTTATCATTATATATTGAATTGTCTATCTATCCTTATCGTATTTCACATGTATATCTATATATGCATGCTTCTATTTTCGTATTTCCGTTTATGTACGTTTAATGTGATATGGCTGGGAGAACCCGGAGTTACTCCCCACTGACTGTGGCGTTCATGTTTTTCATGGATGAACAGGTGGCTTGATTGGATGGCTTTTTGCTTGTGGTATTTTGGGTTCGGGTGTGAGCTAGCGGGCGTTGTCCCTGGACGAAACACCTCTAGACGATTTTAGCTAGTTGCTAATACCTTTGATGTTGGATAACATTTTGAGAGACTTCGTCTCTTTGTTGTATTTCATACTTTAGTTTGTAATATTTGACACTCCTCGTATTTTCTATTTGCATGTAAAAAGTTTTAAAAACACCGTATTTCCGCTAATTAAATCACATGCTTGTATGTTTTATTTCCGGATTCGCGAGGGTTGTCCCAGTAAGTTGCCCCTCCAATTGCCAAACCTAAGGGTTTTATCGTCGTTCTGAGCCGAGCCGAAGCCGACGCTCATCCGGAGATAATTATGGGTATGTTCTCAATCTTAGAGCAACCGTGTCTTATTCTTTTTGATACCGGTGCTTCTATGTCCTTTGTGTCTTCGACTTATGCTAATAAACTATCTATCGAGCCTACATCGAGTGAGGATACTCCCATATCCTTACCATCCGGAGATATTATCTCTTGTTCTACTCTTTATCCTAATGTCCCAATATCTATTGCGGGTTCTATCTTTCCCGCTAATCTCCTTAAGTTTCCTCTAGGAGAGTTTGATATAATTCTAGGTATTGATTGGTTAGCATTGTACCATGCTAGGTTTGAGTGTAGAGGTCAAAAGATTTATTTAAAGAGTCCTTTAGGAGTTAGAATAACCTATAAGGGATCTCATCCCCGAAAGGGTGTGTCTTTGATTTCCGCAATGAAATTGGTGAGTATGGTAAGAAAGGGTCACCAAGCATACTTGTGTATTGTGACTTCTTCAACTACCTCTTTGCCAAATATTGAAGATGTGCCTATAGTTCGTGAATTCGTTGATGTATTCCCCGAAGACTTGCCCGGGATTCCTCCCGAGCGTGATGTTGAGTTTTCTATTGATCTTGTACCTGGTTCTGGACCCATAGCTAAAGCTCCTTACCGTATGGCTCCAACCGAATTGAAAGAGTTAAGGAAGCAACTTGATGATATGATTGAGAAGGGTTTCATTCGACCAAGTGCCTCGCCTTGGGGTGATCCCGTTCTTTTTGTGAAGAAGAAAGATGGTTCCATGAGGCTTTGTATTGATTACCGTGAGTTGAACCGAATTACAATCAAGAATAGGTATCCTTTGCCGAGGATTGAAGATTTGTTTGATCAACTAAAGGGTGCTTCTACTTTTTCCAAGATTGATTTCAGATCCGGTTATCACCAAATTCCCATTCGTGATGCCGATATTCCGAAGACCGCTTTTAGTACAAGGTATGGTCACTTTGAGTTCAAGGTGATGCCATTTGGGTTGACAAATGCTCCCGCTATTTTTATGGACCAAATGAACCGCACTTTTAGTGAGTACCTTGATAAGTGTGTGGTGGTGTTCATTGACGACATCCTTATATTCTCCAAGACCGAAGAAGAGCATGCTATTCATCTAAGGACTATTTTGGGTGTTCTTCGTCGTCAGAAGTGGTTTGTCAAATTCTCCAAGTGTGAATTTTGGTTACCTAAGGTGTTCTTTCTTGGGCATGTAATTTCTAAAGAAGGTGTAATGGTGGATCCTTCTAAAATAGAGGCCGTTGTTGATTGGAAGAGTCCGACCGATGTTAGAGAAGTCCAAATTTTCTTGGTTTATCTGGCTATTACCGTAGATTTGTCAAGGATTTCTCCAAGCTTGCTAGACCAATGACCCAATTGTTGAAGAAGGAAACCAAGTTCCTATGGAATGAAGCTTGTGAAGCCGCTTTTCAAGAGTTAAAGAAAAGGTTGACTACCGCTCCGGTGTTGACTTTACCTGAAGATGGAGTAGACTTTGATGTCTATTGTGATGCTTCCAAGATGGGTTTGGGTTGTGTACTTATGCAAAGTAGGATAGTGGTGGCTTATGCTTCGAGATAGTTGAGAGTTCATGAAGTGAACTATTCTACTCATGATTTGGAATTGGCCGCTGTTGTTCATGCTTTGAAAGTGTGGAGACACTACCTTATTGGTGTTCATTGTCGTATATTCACCGATCACAAAAGTTTGAAGTACATATTTACTCAAAAGGAGTTGAATATGGGACAAAAAAGATGGTTGGAATTGGTGTATGATTATGATTTTGAGTTGTTGTACCATGAAGGGAAGGCTAATGTTGTTGCCGATGCTCTTAGTATGAAATCTTCTCATGCATTGAATGTTATGCGAGTATTACCCGGTGATCTTTGTATCGAGTTTCGAAAGTTGAAGATGGAATTCGTGGACGTGGATTTGATTATGTTGGTGCTATGACTGCCGAACCTGTTTTCCTCCGTGAGATCCGCGAAAGCCAAGTTGATGATCTTACCTACAAGTCTATTCAAGCCAAACTTCTAGAAGGAAAAGCTAAAGATTTCAAGTTTGATGATAAAGGTGTTATTCGATTCCATGGCCGTTTGTATGTGCCTAATGCTCTTGATTTGAGAAAGCGAGTTCTTGATGAAGCTCACCTTTCTTCTTATTCTATTCACCCCGGAGGTGATAAGATGTATAAAGATTAGAAGCTACAATTTTGGTGGCCGAATCTGAAAGGCGATGTTGTGTCTTATGTTAAGATGTCTTACTTGCCAACAAGTGAAAATCGAACACAAGAGGCCCGGTGGATTGCTACAACCTTTGGATATTCCACTATGGAAGTGGGAATCTATTTCTATGGATTTTGTCATGGCTTTGCCAAGGACCGTTGGAAGTAAAGATGCCGTTTGGGTTAATGTTGATCGTTTGACCAAGTGTGCTAGATTTATCCCGATCAAAGAGACTTGGAGTTTAGATAGACTAGCGAAAGCCTATGTTGATGAGATTGTTAGATACCATGGTGTTCCCAAGGAGATTATATCCGACCGAGATCCGAGGTTTTGTTCGAGATTTTGGAAGGCTTTACAAGAAGCCATGGGTAGTAAATTGTTGATGAGTACCGCATTCCATGCCGCTACCGATGGTCAGACCGAGAGGACTATTCAGACTTTAGAAGACTTGCTTAGGGCTTGTGCACTCGACTTCCAATCTAGTTGGGAAAAGAGTCTACCGTTAGTGGAGTTTTCTTACAATAATAGTTATCATGCCTCGATCAAGATGGCTCCTTATGAAGCTCTTTATGGAAGAAAATGTCGAAGTCCTATATGTTGGAATCAATTGAGTGATGTTCGTGACTTAGGTCCCGATGTTCTTGTTGAAACCATTGATCATGTGAAGGTCATTCGTGATAGAATGAAAGCCGCTCAAGACCGTCAAAAGTCTTATGCCGATATCCGAAGAAGACCGTTAGAATTTGAGGTTGGTGATAAAGTATTCTTGAAAGTATCTCCAATGAAGGGTGTTAAACGGTTTGGTGTAAAGGGTAAATTGAGCCCGAAATACATTAGGCCCTTTGATATTGTAAAAAGGATTGGTGCCGTTGCTTACAAGTTGGACTTGCCCCCGAATTTGGCTAAGGTTCATGATTTATTCCATGTTTCTCAACTGAGAAAGTATGTTAGAAATCCAAGCCATCTCTTTCAAGCTGAAATGCCCGAGCTTGAACCGACTTTGTCCTTTGAAGAGAAGCCGATCCGCATCCTTGATCGCAAGGATAAGAAGTTGAGAAGTAAAGTGGTGCCTTTAGTGAAAATCTTGTGGAGATGTGCCAATGTTAAAGAAGAGACGTGGGAAACGGAAGCTTCTATGCGTAGTAAATATCCAAGTCTATTCGATTAAGGTATCTTTCTTTCGCTCAAGTTTCGAGGGCTAAACTTTTTAAAAGGTAGGGTGATTTTAACACCCGCAATTTTAACCTATTTTTATATAGTAAAAATATTATACGGATACTTTTCAGCGAAATTTAGTTTTAGTTTAGAATTAAATTTTCCGTGTCTAGTTTAGAATTTCCGAATTCGTATTTGGACTTTACGCGAGATTCCGAGTAAGTTACGTCTTAAGACGTTTATGGGCTTTTCCATGACTTTCTCCACTTACTTCTTCATATACTCCCTTAACCCTAACTCACCCTCACATTCAATCTTCTTCTTCCACACCAAGTAAACGCCAAAAACCCTAACCTCCATATTTGCTCAAATTTAATATCGATTCTACTCCTTCGTTTCTCGCTCATATTCACTAAAGTTCGTCTTATTCTTTCCCTCTGATCGTCCTCTATCCGTATTGGTAATAAAATTACCGTCTTTCTCGCTTTTCAATTTATCCGTCTTTCTCAAAGGTGAATTATATTCATCTTTTATTATCTAATTGTAGGTGGTGACCTCCAAGACCCCGACAAAGACTACTTCTTGATAGAAGAGGACATCGACGCGGATTGAAGACGCGAAAAGGTAACGGTGAAGGGTTACTCAATATCATTTACGTGTTTTAATGTGTTTTCTATGCTAGAAATCGTATTTAGAATAAGGTTAGTAATCATAGGGATTGTGTTGTTGATGATGGTTGTTGTTAGTTGATAATTGATATGAGAATTGATGGTTTGTGATGATAAATGATGATGGTTGTATGTTGATGACAAGTCGGAGAATGAAGGATCGCGTGCCTGAGACCAGGACGCTGGCAGCGTCCATGGACGCTGGCAGCGTCGTGTGAACGCTGGCAGCGTTTCTTGCTGCAAGTTTTTTCCAAAGTCGACCCTTTGAATTCTAATCCCGCCTTGACTTTCCTTGACCCTTTGGACTTAGTCTTCTTGCATTGATGATTTGTTTGTAGGCCACTCCATTGTCGGGTTTGGGTCTCGGGTCTCTGGTCTCGGGTTTGACTTTGACTTTTGTTGACTTCCGGGTTGACTCTATAAGTTGACTTTAAATATTAATGTTTCGAATATATGATAATCCCTTCGCTTGTATCACATGTTTTGTGACGGTTTTTGATATGTCCCACTTTGAGTCGGTTTTACAAATGTTACGGTTTGAGCACTAATTTTCTATGTGCTTTGTACTCTCATTCCCTTGGCTACCTCCACGTTCGTAAGGTTGGAATGTCGGAACGGGGAGTGTATCCTTACTGCTTAATTGCTTGTGTTAGTGGGCATATGACGACATTGTTGGGAGGCGAACGCTTTACGTTGATCGACCCGGCCGTCAAATGTTGTATACTTGCGAGGTGGTGTCATTTGCATGTAGCGTACCGCTTGTTGTGAGGCTTGTGCTCTTTTCCGCCTCTTTCGTGAAGGTTGACCGAATTTGGGGTACTCGGCGTCTTGTATTGACCGAGTCTTGGATGCAAAATGTCATCGCTTGTCGAATCGGAAAATGGTTTATTCCGAGAGTCTGGCCAGGTTTAGACTAGGACCGGGTATTTATCTCGTCGACCTACCAGGAGGAAATTAGTCTACATATACGAAATGTAGCATCGTGTATGCGTTCAGGGAAATGTTTTATCCCGTGGATGCCTTTTAATCATACTTGCATATACACGGTGCTTGTGCGTGTCATTTACCGTGAGAGATATTGTCAACGTATTGTACGTATGAATGGATGATTATATGATCGATTACTTGTGATCGTTGGATGACTTGGCATGGTTTGTTTGTCGAGTCTCAATCTTATCAAACTTATGCCGCTAACGGTGAGATGCAACCCCTAGTGAGAGTGTATGGTTGCCTAAGAGTGTCATCCCCGAGACTTTCTATAATATGATGGTTACGGTTTTGTACTTCATGTATCGATATTCTTATATATTGAATTGCCAATTTATCCTTCTCGTATTTCACATGTATATCTATATATGCATGTTTCTACTTTTGTATTTACGTTTATGTACGTTTAATGTGATATGGCTGGGAGAACCCAGAGTTACTCCCCACTGACTGTGGCGTTCATGTTTTTCATGGATGAACAGGTTGCTTGATTGGATGGCTTTTTGCTTGTGGTATATTGGATTCGGGTGTGAGCTAGCGGGCGTTGGCCTGGATGAACCACCTCTAGACGTTGTTTAGCTAGTTTGCTAATAACTTTGATGTTTGATACATTTTGAGAGACTACGTCTCTTTGTAGTATATTCTATTTTAGTTTGTATTTATTTGACATTTCTCGTAATTCTATCTTGCATGTAAAAAGTTTTAAAAACACCGTATTTTCCGCTATATAAATCACATGCTTGTTATGTTTTATTTCCGCATTTGCGAGGGTTGTCACAAACTCCGTCAATTTAGCATTTTTAGCACGTTTTTCACTCAATTACTCCAAAAAATGTCAACTCTCGGTAACATCATCTCTTTATGTTATCATTATCGTAATTCTCAAAAAATGAGGTTCAATAATTAACAAATAAATCCACTATTAAGCTTTAAGCTTTACGTTCACAAAAATGAGTCCCAATCCTCAATTATACACAACTTAATTGTGCCAATTTGTCGAATAATTAAAGTGAGTCATTGTTTTGTTCTTTGTAACATTTTCCGTTTTCGGGTACTTAATTGTGTTCCAAAAATAAAAGTTTTTTAATTGGATGAGACTTATGATTTAAATTTGGGATTGACTATTACAATGCTAGGTATGAACGACTTTTACTTTGACATTTAGAAAAATTTTGGGATTTTCTACATGGTACCCTTTTGTTGTTTCGATTTCTCTGTGGTACCCCTCCACTTTTAAAATTATCACTGCTACCCCTAAATTTAATATATTGTTCATAAAATACTCAAACGTATAAAATTTGAGTTTTCTAACAGTTAAATTTACTAAAAAAATGTATTTTAGACTGAGTAGCCGGAAGTTGTGATAAAAGTTTGACAAATTATCGCCAAAAAAACAATAGAAAATGCATAAACTAAACATTTAAAAATGATAGATTAGAGCTTTTTGGGTATTTTATGAGGTTGTCATTAAGTTTAGGGGTACCGATGATGTTTCCAAAAGATGAGGGGTACCACGTAGAGATCGTAAAAATACGAGGGTAACATGTAGAAAATCCCAAAAAAAATTTACATCAAACAAAGTTCGTACTAGATTTTTCTTCTAAAACTCGGCTAATTGAAGGGTATAGGGTGGATTTGACAATTTTGTGTGTAATTGAGTAAAAATGTGGAAAAAAAATTAATTAAGGGATTTTACCTTTAAGCATGTATGATTTCTAGAAAAAATATAGTTATCTTGTAGGATTTAAAAAAAGATATTTGGTTAAAACACCGTTTAGTGTACCACTTTTTCAAACTTAATAACTTATGAAAACTTTTTTAAAACTTAATACCTTTAGATGCTACTCCGACAAAAAGTTAGTACCTTAAGTGATTTCAAGCCAGAAAGATTCAAACATTCCGACTATTTTTGAAATTTCCCTCCAAACCACAAGATTTATTCCCATTTTACCCTTATTTGTAATAACAGCCTCGGGATATCTCTTCCCTTCTATCAAAAGACATTTTCTTCCTCTTACTATTTCACCTTAACTGGTCTACTCCCCCATCATGCCACATTGCCACCAGGCATCTCTTTCACTAACTTATTCCTTTATTTTTTTTTTTCTATAATTAGGGAAAATGAATTAGTTTTATATTAATATTGCGATTAATTCATAAAACTTTACCCTTTTTTTCTCTCAAATTAGGGAATGTATTTCAAATTCGACTCATGCTCTTCTTCCTTTGAAGTATTCAGATTAGGCAAATGGTTATTATTTATGAGTTAATAAAAAAAGAATGATATGTTAATAAGTGACTAAACAATTTTTAATGAACTAAATTACTTCAAAGAAGGAAGATAAAAGGATGTTGGGGATAGAAAATGTGAAGCATGTTAAAGATGAATGGTTAAAAATATTCTTTCTTCAAAGAACTTTATAACACAATTGATAAACATATCAATAAATACCAATGTCATTATTTTCTTGTATGTGAAATTAATCAAGTTTTTTTTTGTTAGATTTGGGTTTTGATCCACATGTATGGGGACTAAGCTAGTAATTTGGAGGAAATAAGTTCGAGCTAGATTAAGTGAGATAAAAGAAAAGGTTTAAATTTGATTGTTTGAAAACCGAGCATATAAAGCAAGGGTAAAATAAGTAATCTCCATATTTTTTTGGCATGAAATCACTTGAGGTACCAAAATTTAGTCGGGATAGCATTTAAATGTATTAAGTTCTAAAAATGTTTTCATAAGGTATTAAGCTTGAAAAGGTGATACATTAATGGGTGTTTTCAACAATTTATCCTTTAAAAACACAAAAGGGTTACCTTGTATAAAATCGCATAATTCAATTGGTCACGTCACATTTTTAACGGAAAAATTGACGAAAAATATAGTTAAGGGTTACCACGTAAAATTTGTATTGAAAAAACACAGGGTTACAAAAAAGACCCTTTTTAGGCTCCTATTTATAATCAAATAAAATAATTATAATTGACAGATGTTTAACCTAAAGATAGAAAGAGAAAGTGATAGTCGTTATCTCTAGGTGAAGCAGTTTGCTACTAAATTGACTGATTTTACAGTGATGACTAAGAAATCAAGCAGTCATTATAATGCTAAACATCAAATATCGTCTAAACACAATACTACAATTAATTCAATACAATCTGAAAAAGTCAAAACTCTAGGAAGACCTAATGTTGAAGAGGGACAAAAATTGAAGTCGTTGCATGATATAAATGAAATCCCTCCCTTCATAGTGACTGATATCCATGGAGAGGATACTGAAATTGAATCTGAATCTGCATCTGAAAAAGAAGTGAAGGAAACAGAAGAGGAAGGAGATTGGTATCAAAGACATGGGCGGAAAATAATTCAAATGATAGAAGAAGATCCAGTTGAACTCCTATAGTTAACTCAGGAGGATGTCAAGGAGGAACTCACCTATTGGGAACAGGCTGTCTATGGCTTCATTGTGGGAGCCAATCCACCATGGCAAGTCCTAGAAGCTTTCCTGAAAAGAATTTGGAGTAAGTATTCAATAGACAAATTATCTTTTTTACCTAACGGAATTTTCCTTGCGAGATTTGCTATTGAAGAAATGAAACAAGCAGTATTAGGGAGTGGTAATTTCCTATTTGATAATAAGCCTTGGATAATTAGGTCTTGGAAACCCGATATAGAATTGGAAAAAAAAGACATTAAGAAAGTACCTGCTTGGATAAGAATCCAAAAATTGCCTCTGAAATTATGGGGGAAGAGCTTACCTAAAATTGCTTCTTTGGTGGGCAGTTATGTGAAAAGTGACATAGCAACAGAACAAAAAACTCGACTAGGTTTTGCTAGGGTCATGGTGGAAATTCAAGTAGGTCAAAAATTCCCATACCAGATCAAGTTCATGGATGAAACTCAGAACTTAATCCAGGTCTATGTGGAGTACGAATGGAAACCAAGTATATGTGAGAAATGCAAACAGATTGGACATGAATCAGGCAAATGTAGAAATTTCCAACAAAAGAAAATGATAACTAAAGTTCACAAGGTCTTGAAACCAGTGCCACAAGTTCAACAACAGGTCCCCAAGATAGACACAAGAGCCTTTGTTAGCTCTAAGTCACGGGATGAGACCAATGATTATGTAGAGGCTGAAAAGACCCTTAGCACTAGACCATCTACTCAGGCAGACTAAGGCCTTCAGACAGGGGGAAGATGATATAAGTAGGACTCACCAAGTATCTCCAACCTACATGGAGGTCTTGAGTGGTCAGAGCTTGGGTAAGGAGGGTAGAGGAATAAGTGGTATTGATCCTCTCAACTATAATAATGATTATTTTGGGTTTTTGGAATGTGAAAGGCATGAATAGAGAAAGTAAGCAGATGTTTGTAAATAATTTTTGGAATAATAAAAAGATTGGAGTCTTTGGCTTGTTGGAGACTAAAATAAAAGCTGGGAACATAAATAAGACTGTGAATAATGTTTTTAAAGATTGGTCTATCTCTACTAATAATGATTATCATATAAGAGGTAGAGTTTGGGTTTTGTGGAAACCTCATCTAGTTGATATTCAGTTCTTGGAGTATGATGCTCAATAGATCCATATGCAGGTTCATGATCTAGTGAATCAGATCTATTTCATGTTTACTTTAGTGTGTGCTTTTAATGGGGTGAATGAGAGAGAGCCTCTGTGGCACAACCTCAAAAGAATGGCTAGGGGGATTAAGGGTCCTTGGGCTGTGGGAGGTGATTTTAATTGTGTCTTATTTGGTCATGAGAGATTAGGGGGCAGTGTGAGTAATGCAGAATCTGAGCCTTTTCAAGATTGTCTAGATACCTGCCATTTAGTTGACAGCCAAGCACTAGGGGCTTTTTACACTTGGAACAATAAACTGAAAGTCCTAGACCTCTAATTAATTCATTAAATTACATTAACTTAATGATTTAGGATCTAGTTATCATGCATGCAAATATAAAGGCATAAAAGAAAAGATAAGACGAAAACATCCTTGCATTGGGATTTTTCGGTTAATAAGGGCACAATAAGAACTCCTTCTTATTGTTCTTGAGCATGTAATTAGTGGATGATCCTCCATAAAACAACCTCCATAGTAGAAGGTCTCCTTCTTGTTGTACCCAAGATTAAACCCAAATAATCTTCGCTTATTATTAACTAGATAATAAGTAAGAATTAATACTACTAATATTATTGTATTACAACACTAGTAATATGACATGTATATTAGTTTGCATGTGAGTTTAGAGAGATGTTGAAGGTTTTAGAAAGAAGAAGAAAATAAGCATAAGAATGAAGTGGAAAAATTGAACAACTTTTGTTCTATTTAATGGCCTTTTGGCCGGCACTCTCTAGCCCCAAAATGGGTGATTTTCTTCTTATTTTATTCACATGCATAATGGTAGTGTATGGATTGTATAATGATAATGATCATGTGTCATACATGTCATAACATAAGGTGGAGTGTAGGATTAGATGAGAACAATCATCATTGATCTCCACTAGCACTATATCCGGCCTCCACAAGTGAAATGTGGTCTATTTTGATTTTTGATATTTGTCCCACAAATACTTATAATCATATGCTAAATTATCTTGTATAATTAAGTGTTAATTTGATCATAAAACAATTATATGACTCAAATTAATAATAAATATACACTTAACTTTTAAGTGATATTTTACCATTATATCACTATATAATGGATCCCACAATGCCCAGCTAATTTATTTTACAAATTGAATGAATCAACGATTAATCACTAAATTAAATCTTATTTAATCGTATTAAAATAAGACATAAAATTTATTCAGTCAGTTATCGTATAATTTGTGACACCCTCAAATTTGCGGAAAGAAAAAAAATAATTTAAATACAAAACGAAGGTGTCTGAAATAAAAAGGTTCATAACAAAAGGAAAATAATATTATACATAATAATTATACAAGACGGGAGACATATCTCCCGTATAAATACGGAAATAAAAGAGTGTATAATAATATACAATCTAAGAACCGAATATAGGTCCAAGGTAAATACTTCGCTCGCTAGCTCGTCATGTACCCCAAAATATGCATCACCACCTGTTCGACCGCATTAAATATAAACACGGAAGCCACAGTCAGTGGGGAGTAACTCCGAGTTCTCCCAGCCACGAAATGTCGAGTTTAATTAAACATGAATAACATAAAAGCAATGTATATTGAAAATACAAAACCTTAACATATATGATATGCTTTTCATGTTATGAAACAATTAACTAACATATAAACTATCATATGAAAGCTATCATGTGAATCCGATAATAAAATATAACACGAGGTAGGGAAGCTGGTATGCTGGCTCAGCGGTTACCATGTAACATGGCCCTGATACACTCAAACCCTAATCAACACGTAATCATGTGAATCAGTTAACAATCGGTAATCCAAACTCTATCAATCTTAGCCGGCTTGCATCTCACCTTCTAAACCTCATAGAATCATACAAACATGAAAGACAAATACTTCTACAAACAGGCATAAGTTCTTAGTCCAGTCAATAGTCGACTTCTGTACCTCGAGGCTATACCACAAGGTAGGAAAACATCCTAGTCCTAGACTGATCAGACCTAGCGACAACAGCTATTCCGTTCCCCGTCCCATGACATAACCGTCTATGAGAAACTCTACTAGGCGACCCCCTAAGCAGAGATGGCTAGTACTTAAGCTGGCTCCCTTCCCAAAGCGGAACTCTTAGGATGCCATGCCCCGACTTGGAGATAAGCCCCCCATGCCGTGACACAAAAGCTATCAAGCTGTGAACTCCATATGCTCGTTAAAGATAGTACGTGCCTATCAATGTCATGGTCCAAGCTACTCATTTAGAATTAGTATGGTCAAGACGCCATATACTCATAATTCTCTAGGGGTACTTAGTCAACACGACACCAACCATATAATAAAACAGTCACAGGAAAAACATCCTATCATGTGACTAATTGC
>JAIUZE010023864.1:0-13061 GCA_022085475.1 Heliosperma pusillum | reverse complement strand
TTAATGAAAACTAGTAATTTTTGTTTTATAAGATAAAATCACAAAGTTATTTGCATGTCAATATATTCTGGTCCTAATATGATTTTAGGTCATTTTGATGATTTATGGAAATTTATAGTGCTCAAATATGTTTTTTAGTATTTTTATTACATTTTAATGAGTAAAATGATGTTTAAAATACTAAAAATAGTTAGACTTATCTTCTGACCTTGAACGTTTTACACAATATCACACATGCATTGTACTTACTGTATGTAAAATTTCGTGTGAAGTGGACGTATTTTGTGTGATTTATGATTTTTATATGATAAAATGAAATAAATAAAGGTCAAATGGTTAAAAATACTTCCGCTTTGAATCTGACAATGAAATTTTAGTATGTTGTCACATGCATGTTTTCCTGTCAGACTGGAAAAGTTCAGACTGATGTGATTTGTCTAGCATGATTAATGGATTTTTAATGTAAAAATGACATAAATAGTGACTAATTTAGAAAATATACTTCCGATTTGAATCTGATGATGAAATTTGGATATGTTGTCACATGCAAGTTTTCTGGTCATACTGGAAAATGTCAGACTTATGTGATTTGTCTTGCATGATTTATGAATTTTTAATGTAAAAATGGCATAAATAGTGACTAATTAAGAAAATATAGCTAAATTGTTTTTCATGTCAAGAGAAAATTGTTCCTGGTTGCATAAATGTCCCACATTTCAGATCTAAAGTTAAAAAATTGTATATGATTAATTTTTGCATGCTTTATGAATTTTATTTGATAAAACCGATAAAGAGCAACCATTTTTCTCTAAACCGATTCGAAATTTTTAAACCATGATTTTTGACATTATGAGTGTCATGGAAATGTTCCAGAATGTACAAAATTTAAAATTCGAATTTTGAAATTATTGTAATTTAATTTGGATTTATTTGATTAAAATATGATTTTAAAGTCTAATTATGAGCAATTATACAACAACAAGTTGAATTATTGTCAAAAATTGAGTGATGACTAATTTTTGAGGCCTAAATGAGTTGGGATAATTAACTTGGACTTAAATATGATTTAAGTATTGTTTGGTGATTTTAAAATGTTATTATCACGCATTTCCGTAAAACCGGGTAATATTCGATATAAACCGTTAATTAGAGCGATTTGGCATTTAACATGAGCATGTTTTATACATATTATAATGCTGCATTTTTATTTATGAATGTCATATTTTCAATTTATGAATGTCATATTTTGGTTTATGTAATTTGGAATTATGTAATTTTTCCTTGTATGGCCTTAGTTTTAATCGATATTGCCCGAAATGTAAGTGAATATTGATTCGGTTGTAATTTAATGTGATCTCGAATCACTTTTATTGTATTATTTTATTTTACAAATGTATAATAGGAAATTATTGTAATTTTATTATATATTTTGTAACTAATTGTAAAACCGGAGTTTCCCAAAGACGGTGCCATTCGGAAAGGAGTTCCGAGAGAGACGGTGACCTAGGGAGGCGTGCTTATGAAGTTCAAGGGACCAAAGGAGTTGGTTTCCGAACTTGTAATAGATTATATGATTTTCTATTCTAGGAAAGGCCATACTAGGAGTTTTATTTTTATGCTTGCATTTTTATTTAATATGTTTGCATGCATTGCCAAATCGCCATAACATGACATGCATATTTATCGAGTATTCGACCGTGTCAATTTAAATAATCGTTAATTCATCGATTTAGTTCACTTTAACATGATAGATTATAAATTGACAAGACCTCTCATAATAAATAATTGAGATCAAGCCTTACCAAATGTTAGAACCCATGAATCCCAATTTCGCAAGGAAGTAGGCTCGGCTCACCGGGGTGCTAAACTTGTTACGTTGGGTAAGTGGGGTAATAAATGTTATTATTTCGAAATTTGGATTGAGCTCAACGGAAGTATTCGCGACCGTAGCCGCATGTGTTCCGGGCTAAAGATAAATATTAATGTAATATTATCGACCGAGAGTTCTAATGTAGAATCGATTAAAGAGTTAATCCACCGAATTATGTTAATGAGGGATGAATCGGCTTACCGTGCCCAAGTTGATATGAATTTGGATCTCGGAATCATTTATAATAGTTGGGTAGAGGTCACTATTTAAATGCTAAACTTGTTTAAAATGTTTACAAGTATTTAAAACGATAAATGTTAACATTTCCTTTATGTCTTAAATTTGTAGTTAACTTTGTACAATCGCAATGGCTAGTTCATCCAACACCAATGCTCCAACTCTCACAAATGTCTCATGGCTTCGATCCTTTATGGATCGATGCAAGTTAGAAAAGAATGGCGCTAATTTTGCCGATTGGAATGCGCAACTCCGCTTGGCCGCGGAAGGTGACGACAAGCTTCGTTACCTTACCGAAGCCTCTCCCGAAACACCTAACGAAAGGTCAACCGCCGCCGCAAGGCGAGCCTATGAGGCTTACCAAAAGGAAGCCGCCGCGATCAAAAATGTTTTGATCTTCTCTATGGAGGCCGATCTCCAAAGGAGTGCCATAAAGATGAGCACGGCCTATGAGATCTATGCCAAACTTGTGACCATGTTTTCACAAGCTCCTAGAATCGTTCAATATGAAACGGCATCCGCGTTTTTCGACATGAACCTTAAAGAGGGCCAAAGGGTTAGCCCTCATGTACTCAAATTGATTGAGCATGTCGAGATTCTTAAAATGCAAGGGGTTGACATTCACGAACAACTCGTAATTGACCGTGTACTACATTCCTTGGGGAGAATAAAGGCATATGTGATGTTTAGGGTAAACTACAATATGCAAAATATGCAAACCTCTCTCCACGAGTTGCACAAAATGCTTGTGCAAGCGGAGAGAGACATGGGGCTAAATGTTAGCACCACCAAGGATATGCTTCTCATCAATAACAAGAGTAAGGGGAAGTTCAAAAAGAGTGCAAGCAAAGGGAAGAAGCCCTCCACCTACAAAGGCAAGGGAAAAGCTATTGAGAATAGCTCACCCAAGCCTAAGAAAGGTGCCTCAACCGAGGACAAGTGCCATTATTGTAATGGCGTAGGGCATTGGAAGAGGAATTGCCCCAAGTATCTAGGAGATATCAAAGCCGGGAAAATTGTTTCCGTTGGTAAATTTTCATCCCTATCTTTTATGTTATGATCTCAACTTTGGTATATAGATACAAGTTGTGATTCTTACCCTTTTTAATTGTAATTAGGGCACCCAAGCAAGGACAAGGGCAAGGACAAGCAAGCCTAAAGAGATTCTTCAAGGGAAGCTAAAGTAGCCCCATGGATGAAGACATAAGGAAGCTTGGTCTCATTTTGTGTTGTCTTCCTTATTTGGGTTGTATTTTGTGATGTTGTTTTAGAAACTCTTTATTTCCTTGTTTGACAATGGAAATTTGTTTATTTCCTTTTATTAACTTTGGGTTGTAATTGGATTTTGGTGACTTGGTTTTCAACCCAAGTCACTCGGTTTATGAAACTTTTTCATTCTAAAACTTGTCATTATACTCACTTGATCTAATAACATAAATTAATCGACTCAAATTGATCACGCAAATATTATGATGATGGGATCATTATAATAAAAAGGCTAAGAATTTGATTCTCACTTTGAAAGATCAATTGCTAAGTCAAAATTGAGTTATTGAACTCAAAATATGGAATCTACCAAACCAATTGGCCATACCACTTATAAAGAAAGTAAATGACATGAATATGAGTTCACCTCTTTAGCTCTTATAGAACTAGTCTATGTTGAAGCTAAGATTCGATGTCTTTACAAAGAAGTCTTTAGTAGATCACTTAAGGTCATGTTGTGATACTTCTACCTCCTTTACGAATATGAGTACAAAATTGTTTGTGGCTCATAAGGCTATCTTTAAAGAAAATAGTTGTATTTTTCTAAAGATAGAGTGGGAGAAAATAAGCCACAACGAAAAACTAGTTAGGAACTAGTGAGGAAACCAAAAGAATATGTTCTTAGGTTAGACTCAAGACTAATGAGGAGACCAAAAGAAAGCGTTCTTAGGTGAATCCTTAGACTATTGACGAGTCCAAAAGAAAATGTTCTTGAGAAAATAAGATTCTGATCTATGTAAGTGGAAGCACCTAGAAATTGTAAAAATTTGATTTTCTAACATAAAAGAGACTTATGAAACTATATGGAATCTATGCAAAGAAAATGGTCCAATTGTGGTTGCATGGATAGACATGTAGATGTCTACAAAAGCTAAGTTAATGCGTAACTATGCTTAGATCCAAATCATCAATGAAATACCTCATAATAGGTGTGTACAAGATACACATCAAAACTACATGTCCAAATAGGGATTTGGAATAGGATGTGTACATGACACAAGCCTATTGTATGTATCTACCTAGAGGTTATGATGATCTTTTCTATTATAAGATATAAGAAGGGTTTCACTCGAATTGTCGAAAAGTCATGTATAGACATGAAATTCAGTGGGAGTTAAAGTCATGTATAGACATGAAGTTAAGTGGGAGTTTAAGTCATCATGTAAAGACATGAAGTTCAGTGGGAGAAATTATTTTCCACGTGAATGACGTTTCACTCATTAAGAGTGACATATTCATATTACCTCTTTGAAAGGAGTGGTTGGATTTTAATGTTGGATGAAAGAGGGCAACGTGTATACTGAAATCAAAATCTATTGTGGAATAGAAGATTTTAGCTTGGCATTTAAATGGTATCTTATATCGATAAGATATTTAATCTATTCAACAAGTTAAATAGGTTGTTTATGTTGATAAAAGTGGGAACACTATGAAAGGGTCATAGTCATCCACTGAACCTAAGAGTTGTTGATCACGTGATATCAATCATGTGTGCCATATCATGCACATACCTAAATGAATTGTATACTAGGAGCATGACAAGCCCATAACAAATCAATCAGATGAGTGTCATTGGATAGCCTACAAGAACATCCATAGAGTTCTTGAGAAGAACTAGGGATACATTCTTGTGTTTGGTAGAGAAAATTTGACAATGTGGTAAAGGTTACACAAACCCAAATTTCCAAACTTATAAGGATTTATCGAAATCCTAGGCGTACTTTTGTTATACAAGAAGCGAATAACTAAAAGAATGATTGAAGAGTCAATCCTTATAAATTCTACAAATAGAGACCTCGTACATTATGATGAGGATAAGGTGGTTTAAAAGGAACTAATAGTAGATCCTTTCACCTAAATACCTATCAGTTATTATGATAACAAGTGGGAGTATCTTTCAAGTTAAAGAGCCCAACGCTAGATAGAGATCTAGACATGTACGTAGATGAATTCATGTTATTAGGAATAACGTTGGATGGAAGGAGAAAGCAACTCACAAGGTTGGAATAAATGAATATATGGTATATTCACTACCCAAGCCTTTATTGCATTTAATAAGATCGTCGTGAATTGTCATAGACGAAATAAACTTTAGATTATATGATATGAAGCAATAACATTGTGTTGATTGTTCATATATGATAATCACATTTATCGTTTGAGTTTTTTAAAACTTGTTTTGTGCTTTGTTATATCCAAATGGATTGTAGAGACAATTTTGGACTCCATTAAAATGGACTGATTTAACATAGCATTGGCCCCTAGTCACTTTTATGAGGTGACATCTCGAAGTGACTAGATTGTGGTGCGATTGATGACAAGTTCAAGTGTCATAGGGTCATAGGGATGACCAATCGATCACATAGACAGACTGTAAGGGACAATCTGTCGGGAAGTGACCGCTTATAGAATTCTGGCAATTCTTGTAGCCTGGTCGTGGCAAGAGCTACTAGTATTCTTTTGAGTCAATTCTTTGACTAAAGACTGTTCACCTAAGATGGCACAGTTTCAGAGTGACTTTGATTTATGCTCTACGACCTTCGTAACTGGGGTCAAATGGGCATCTTTTGGGTCATGATGAGCTGTGGCTATGCAAAGGGAATAGTGCGATAGGAATTGTCCACCCCTTGTCAGGGTTGTTTTAAATCTCAAGGCCACTCGAGGAGGAGTAAGCTGAAAATGCGTGGCCACGCTCGGAAGGTATCTATGGTAGATAATTCTGGTCAGACAGTTACTCTCCAGATCGAGGAAACCACTCTTGATATGATCAAATGCAAGGACGACCTGCAAGACACCTTGCATTGAGTGGGAGATCTTGTAATAGGACAAGAGAATTGGTGACGCACACTTGTCTCGGACAAGTGGGAGATTGTTGGAGTAAGTGTCCTCAACAAATAGTGCGATCACATAATTAAATCTCAATAATAAGAATACAAAGGGATGATGAATATTATAGTCAACTGGTCAACATAAATCAGTAACGATTGGCTCAATTGAGTTTGACGTTACTGTCGTATGACGGTGGTGATCAGTTGATCCCTTGAGGTCACACCTAAAGGACAATCCCCTAATCATGTACATTAATTAATTGTATAGTGATACAGATTAATTAATCCCTTAAAATGAACCAAGTTTAAATTGTGAGTGAGAAATGTATCTTATTGTAATATGATTAAATAAGATTCATTTTGGTAATTTAATTGTTATATTACTAAGAATGCATTATGTTTATGAAACATTTGAGATAAGTGAAATTGGTCGATTATAATTACAAACTGTTGTAGATTATATTAACCAAATATGAGATAACCCATTTTATTTACATGTAATTATTAAATGTGACTTAAAATGTTAAGTCCAATTTATTTGTTATGAAATTGCATTTAAATTAGTTAAATGTACATTTATAAGCCTAATTACATGTTACATGTCACATGTCACACTTGTGACAAATGACAAATTGCAAAAATAAAATGGACACCCATATTACATGGGTGTACCGGTTTTGTGGTGATGGTGGGTAGGTTTTTAGTCTGTAATTTTATTCTAATTGAGAATTAGAACAAATGATTACTACAAAGACCCAAACACTCAACCCTTTCTTGTTAAGAACAATTGAAAGTGACCACACACCCCTCCATGAGGGTATGTGGCCGGAACATGTGAAGATTGAAGAGGAAAATTTCCTCTTATTTATTCTACACACCAACTCATATTAAAGAGACATGCAAAAATCACTTATCTCTCATATATTTCTCCAACTTCTCTCTACAACTTAAGAAGTTTTTATTAGAGTTCATATTTTCTAATAATATTACGAGTGTAGTAATAAGAGGTTATTAGATTATTTTAAGGGAGACTACCATTATATACTAGTGTAGTATCTTTTAGTAGTGATTAGGGATAGTCTTGGGTGCATCTAATAGGAGTGTTCTAACAATTAGAACTTGGAAGTTCATCCCTAACATTATAAGCTCAAGATCAAAGTAGGAAGAAGTCCTATTTTGTGCCCATATTTGTCATAAGATCAATGTAAGGAAAAATTCTTCTTATCTTTGTCTTATTTTGTTATGCATGCATAAGATTTATTTAGTTTAAGAGTAAACTAAATATATAATGATATTAGAAGTGTCTAATATTGAGTTTAAGAAACTTTCAAAGCTAAGGTGAAAACCCGAAAGGGCACCTTAGGCAAAATGAGGGATTTTCAAGAAAATAAAAATGAAAAAAAGAAAAAAAAAATTGGAGCAAAATATTTCCGATGATGAGGATTTATGGAGGGAAAAGAAAGGAGAAATAAAGAGGAATTTGGAAGGAGGTTAGCTTATGATTTCTTTTTATTTTTCTTTGAGTCACAAATTTGGTTTCAAATCGGTGGATTTTTCTTGGTGGTTGCTTGGTTGTGCAAATTGTGTAGTTTGGGGCCAACCAAGTAACCATGCTATACACTAGTGGAGTAATAAGGGGGTGATATAAGAAGTGGAGTTGCATGGAGTTGGTAATGAGGGCCATCTCGCTATGCCTTGGGATAAGGCAAAGATGGTCATACTACATTCTTGGGAGCTATAAGAAGGGAGGAGTTGAGGTGAGATGAGTCGGAGTTGGTGGTGTTTCGAGTCTTGTATTGAGAGAGTTATAAGTAGGAAGTGGTAAGGGAAGAGTGTGTTAAAACAACTTTGAGTCATCTTTCTTTTAATAGGTGGTTGTGTTTTGAGGGAGATATAAGAAGGTAGTGGTGAGGGAAGAGAGGTCATTACCTTCACATGCTATGTTTGGACTCGTGTTTGTCTTGCTAATCTCGAGTTTTTACTCGGGACGAGTAAAAGTCCAAGTGTGGGGGTATTTGACAACACCAAAATGTGTTTTGTCTAGTAGTATTTATTAGGTTCCTTTATTACACTTTTTACGGGTCGTTAGCATCGTTTTATGCTAACCTTAGTCTATGTAATTATGTTGTTATTTAGTATTTTTAGTCAACTTTTAGAGTCAAACCCAAAAGTCAACAAAAGTCAAAGTCAAACCCGAGAATTGGAGTGGGCTACAAGCAAATCATCAAAGCAAGAAGACCAAGCCCAAAGGGTCAATGGAAATCAAGGCGGGACTAAAATCCAAAGGGTCAACGAAAGTCAAGACGCTCAACCAAGGGGAAAACTGGCAGCATAAAACGCTGCCAGCGCCAAGCAACGCTGCCAGCGTCCACACGACGCTGCCAGCGTCCTGGTCTCAGGCATGCGTTCTTTCATTCTCCGTCTTGTCATTTGAAATCCCAATTCTCAAGGCCCCTAGGTTTTCGGACCAAGGGTATATAAGAAGGAGATTTTAGAGAGAGAAACACACAACATTGGAGACAACATTCCACAACACATTTCATTAGAATTCTCTCAACTTTTGTTCTTCATTTTGGTTTTGTATTTTGGTTGAACTTCATAATGGGTTGTAATATTTGGATTATGGGTAGCTAATCTTCCATTGCTTAGTGTAATTTGAACAAGTTCTCTCCTTTTACCATTGTAAGACCTTTTGAACTTCTTCTTCTCTATTTAATTCCATTTTCTTATGTTTAAATTCCATTGTTGAATGATTTGTTGTTGAGACTAACCATCTTAGCAAGTGTTTGTTTAATTATTGTTTTGTCTTGATAAATTTGGTTGATTTGTCTTGGTATTTGTTGAAGCAACCTTGAAAGATTGTAACTTTGGTTTAAAGTTGGAATCTTTTGAGTGGAATTTGGTTTATTGTGTGATTAGAACATGGTTTAGTGTTTTATTACATGATTCTAGCATGTTTCTTTGGTTTTGTGCTTAAAGCTTGCATCTTTGATTGTGCTTATGTTTTAATAAGTATTGGTTGGGTTGTAAAGGGTCATCCATGGATGGTTTAATTTATGTTGGCTAATTTCTTAGAAACTTGTATTAGATAATTAGAGAAGAGAGGAACGGAAGGGTCTTTACTTTGTTAATTGTTGGGAACTTGGGAAAATTACACTAAGTTGTTTCTCCATATTTGAATATTTGAATCTTTAGTTTTTGTTGGTAATTATAGACTTGCAAATCAATTCTCATGTCAAACTTTCCCCCTATATGTCATCCTACATGTTTTGTCATTGTGAATATCATAGTTTGTAATTAATTTAAGCTTTTGTCTCAATTAGTGTCTTAATTTGTGATTAGAGTAATTAGTTGGTGTTTAGTTTTGTTCATTGGCATTTTGCAAGAGTCTAGATTTGATTAATTTAGTCATTACCGCCTTCTCTTGGGTTCGACCCTATTCTTACCATTTTACTACCTTTATTTAGGATAGTTTGTATTGGTCTAGGAGTTATAAATTGTTATTTGATTGTAGCTAATTAGCGGAATTAGCGACACCGCTTTTTAGCCCGTCAACCACCTTTTAAAATGATCAAAATTATGTGATAATTCCTTAATTAATCACAATAATCCCAACCAAACATAATCCAATCTTAATTCATATTCTTTAACATGAATTAATACAACATTTTTTTAAACCTCTTTAAAATAATTGGGTATCCAGTTATTGTGAACTTCTTCACAACAATAAACAAAACATTATCATTATAATGAATAATAACAAAAAAAAACTTTCGGCCAAAAAAATATAAAAAAACAGATTTTTTTTTTCATTTCTTTTTAAAAAAATAATTTGATGTTACTAATATTTTCAAGATCGGTACAAATTATCAACATCTAATCATTATTAAACATCGATACAAACTAGATGATTCAATTTAACAATTTAAAATGAATATCTAAACAATGAATACCGAAACATATATAGCAATGAACATTCAAATCGATTTCCATTTACGTTTTAATTTAATCCTTATCAAATCAAAACAACTACAAATTCATCATGTTATCGTCTTAACTATTTAAAACAACAATTATAATGAATCAAAATGGAAAAACAAGGCAAATTTTTTTTATTTTTTTTATTCGGATGAACAGTACCGTACGGATGAACAATACAGTACAATTTTTTTATTTTTTTTTCTCTCGGGAGAAATCCAAAAACAAACAAAATGATTCTAATCTTATATTGCATCAATTATGAAAACATATAAAATAATTTCGTAGCCCTTGGCTCTGATACCACTTGTTAGAAATATCGGTATATTTCGTCATTAAATTACGGATTATAACGAAACTATAGTATATGAATTACGAGTCATAAATGAATTGCATGATATAAAATTATAGGAATTCAGAATTAACCTTTGGTCCTAGCAAATTTGGCCTATGAACAATATCGAAATCGATATTCTCCTAATTGTTGCACCCAAGATGCTCCGAGATATGCCTTGCTTGTGCTAGAATTTTAGAGAAAAATTACTGTTAATTATTCTTTTGTGTGATGATGAATGATAGAGTGAATTAGAGAGAAAAATTTGAATTTTTTTTTGTTCTCTTGCTCTATACGGCCGTGTGCCTCCAAAGGTAGCAGGAGGAGTCTCTCCTCTTTTTACTACTCTTGTTATTAGGGTTTTTGACCTAGTTAACATAAGAGAATAATAGGAGATATTTTCTCTTATTATTTTTCTTATTGGCCGAAAATTAGGAGTATAAAAAGACTATTTTCTCCTTCCTTTTTCGGTTATATTAGCATGTAATATAATATATACGTCAACTATAAATATCCGTATATTTATAATTTGGTAATTAAATATAACATATTAGGTTTAATTACGAATTAACATTTTAATTCGTTTTAAGTTTATATTATATACATTGATTAAATATAACGGTTTATATTCAATTACGAATTACATTTAATTCGTCTCAGCTAATATTATTTAATCGTTATTAAATAATCGTATCATCATTACATTGACTAACTTTTTAGTCATATCCATCGACTAACCTTTTAGTCATATAATAAGGCATCAATATGATTATATTATTCATATAATCACATCTCTCAGACACATCCTTTAGGTGTGACTTTTAGGGACCAATTGATCACCGCCATTAAAATGACAATAACGTCAAACTCCTAGCAAGCCAACCGTTATTGATAAACGTTAATCAACTGATAAGAATACTAAGTATACCCTGTGAACCTGTAAGAGATTTATTCATGTTATCACACTAACTGTGTAGGACACTAGCTCCAACATATTGAGTATATAATGTAAAGTTAGTTACAAGTATGAGAGTTAGTTAGGAAAGTCAGTTATAGAGAGTTAGTTGGCTTATTATGTAACACCCGGAAATGTACCCTATTTTTATTGTGAAAATATTTTACGGATACTTTTCAGCGAATTTTAGTTTTAATCGTAAATTTAATTTTCCGAGTCGAATTTAGAATTTCCGAGTTCATATTTGGAATTTCCGCGAGATTCCATGTGAATCCCGTCTTAAGTCGTCTTTGACTTTTCTTGACTTTTGAGTCGTCTTTGACTTTTCATGACTTTTAAGTCGTCTTTGACTTTTCTTGACTTTTGAGCCGTCTTTGACTTTCGTTGACTTTTCCGACTCACCCTTTACATATACTCCCTCAAACCCTAAACCTAATTCATTTCCTCACAATTCAACTTCTTCTTTCTCACCTTAAACACCAAAAACCATGCCTCCTTTTTGATCCGTCTTCAAATCGTCACTACGCCTTCATTTCTCGCTCAAATTCGCGTATGTTCGTCTTATTCTTCCCCTCTTAGCTTCCTCTATCCGTATTGATATTAAAATTACCGTCTTTCTCGCTTTTAAAATTATACGTCTTTCTCAAGGTGAATGATATTCATCTTTTATTATCTAATTGTATGTAGGTGGAGACTAAGAAAGCTTAGTAACCGTTTAAAGACGCGTAAAGGTAACGGTGAAGGGTTACTCGATATCATTTACGTGTTTTACATGCTTTATATGCTAGAATTCGTATTGGATTACGATTAGTAAGTTTAGGAATTATGTTATGGATGATGATTGTTGTTATTTGATGATTTTTGATGATGAATATTGATTGTTGATAGTTGATAGAAGTGAATTATGAAAATTGGAAATGATAGAAATGGATTTGTTGTTCTCGGGTGGACTCGTGCAGTTTCACTGCATTGACCCCTTTTCGTAAAATGATCATATCTCCTTCGTTACTTGATTGTTTTAGGCTTGTGACCATTCGTTGGAACCGTAAGAGGATAAGCTATCACCTCGACTTGGAATTTCTGTATTTTTATGTCTAGAACTCTAGTTATGACAGTTTGAAGTGAACCCTTGTTTTAGTTAGTTTCCAAACTTGTTGATTTGGAGAGGTGATCTATGTTTTTATTCGTTATGCTTCACAAACTTGTTCTAATGCTTATGTATATTTCCCTATTCACATGTTTTTGTGACGGTTTGTGGTATGTCCTACTTTGAGTCGTTTTTACAAATGTTACGGTTTGAGCACTATTTTGGTATGTGCTTTGTACTCTCATTACCTTGGCTACCTCCACGTTCGTAAGGCTGGAATGCCGGAACGGGGAGGTATCCTACTGCTTAATTGCATGTGTTAGTGGGCATACGACGATGTTGTTGGGAGGCGAACGCTATGCGTTGATCGACCCGACCGTCAAATGTTGTGTACTTGCGAGGTGGTGTTATTTGCATGTAGCGTACCGCATGTTATGCGGCTTGAGCTCGTTTTCCGCCTCTTTCGTGAATTGATCACCGAATTTGGGTGGGGTACTCCGGCGTTT
>JAIUZE010023862.1:0-11901 GCA_022085475.1 Heliosperma pusillum | reverse complement strand
GGGGGGGGGGGGGGGGGGGGGGGGGGGGGGGGGGGGGGGGGGGGGGGGGGGGGGGGGGGGGGGGGGTGGGGGGGTGGGGGGGGGGGGGGGGGGGGGGGGGGTGGCTGGGATGGGGGGGGGGTGTTGGGCGTGGGTGGGGGGTGGGGGTGGGGTTGGGGGGTGGGGGGGGGGAAAAAAAAACAAACAAACCAAAGAACCAAAACAACGGGAACACAAACAAAAAAAAAAAAAACAAAAAAAAAACACCCCCACCCCCCCCAAAAAAACCAAACAAAAACAACCAAAAAAGTTCGGCGCCCAAATAGCCCGGTAGGGTATCCTTCCATGGACTTGTGACGGTTTTTGAGTTTATTGTTAATTTATCGTGTTTTGTAATATTTAGCAAGTGGGAAATTTTAATAAGTAAATTATTTAATTAAAAGTATTTTTCATAAAATTATTATTTCTCACATGTTAGAAATTATAATACGTGATCGTAGTTTAATTTGATATCCTTTAAGTCAAGCGGGTTTTCGTAAGATTTAATAATTCACATGTTAGAAGTTTTAATAAAATAAACATGTATTGAATATGATGATTTTATGTTCAAGTCTATATGGTAAAGACTCTGTTTCTAGCCGGTTTGACAAAACGGGTTTGGTCAAACTAAGATCTAGTCAGCCCCGTTTTGACTGATGACCAGTAGCAGTACTATCTTTAACGAAAATGGAGTACAGCTTGATAGCCTTTGTGTCACGGCTCGGGCCTTGTGGACCAAGCCCGGGGGCATGGCCTGCCGTAATTGCTTCCATTTTGGGACTGGAGCCAGCTTAAGTACTAGCCATCTCTGCTTAGGGGGTCGCCTAGTAGAGTTTCTCATAGACGGTTATGTCATGGGACGGGGAACGGAATAGCTGTTGTCGCTAGGTATGATCAGTCTAGGACTAGGATGTTTTCCTACCTTGTGGTATAGCCTCGAGTTACAGAAGTCGACTATTGACTGGACTAAGAACTTATGCCTGTTTGTAGAAGTATTGGTCTTTCATGTTTGATGATTCTATGAATCTTAGAAGGTGAGATGGAAGCCGGCTAAGGTTGATAGAGTTTGGATTACCGGTTGTTAACTGATTCACATGATTATATGTTGGATAGGGTGTTGAGTGTACATGGCAAGGTTAAGGTAACCTCTGAGCTAGCATACCAGCTTCCCTACCTCGTATTATAGATTATTATCAGATTCACATGATAGCTTTCATATGCTAGGTTATATGTTAGTTATTTGTTTCAGAACATGAAAAGCATATCGTATATGTTAAGTTTTGTATTTTCCATATACATTGCTTTTATGTTATTCATGTTTTATTAAACTCGACATTTCGTGGCTGGGAGAACTCGGAGTTACTCCCCACTGACTGTGGCTTCCGTGTTTATATTTAATGCGGTTGGCAGGTTTGTGATGCATACTTGGGTACATTGACGAGCTAGCGAGCGAAGTATTTACCTTGGACCTATATTCGGTTCTTTAGGATTGTATATTATTATACACTCTTTTATTTCGTATTTATACGGGAGATATGTCTCTCGTTTTGGATATTTCTTTTGTATAATATTATTTCCTTTTTGTTATGAACCTTTTTATTTAAGACACCTTTGTTATGTATTCTCATCTTTTATTTAGTTAAATTATTAATTATTTTTTTTCTTTCCGCAAATTTGAGGGTGTCACAAGTATTATAAAACTTATTGCATTTGTGGATGTCCATAGGTCATATAATGAATGTCTTTCAATGTCCTTCAATATAGGATGTTTCTAGACTAGTCTTTCTAGTGTCCTATGCCATAACCCCCATTGTATTCTTTATATATATACCCCATTCTAGTAATGAGAAAAATACACATCTCTCTCTACCATCTCCTACTTTACTACTTACTTCTTAATATTTTATAACAACATGCAAAATATGAGATGTTGTAGTATATAATAAGAGGGAAAAATAAGCCCCTTTGTGGCTTGTGAAAACCGGTCACACACACACCCCACATGGGTGGGGTGTTGTCATTTTCACATTGTTCTTCACAATGCAAGATTGAGTGTATGAGTTATTGTAGCAATGATTTGTTCTAATTCTTAATTAGAATAAAATTACAACCTAAAATCCTACCCACTAACACCACAAAACCGGTGCACCCATATAAAATGGGTATCCATTTTATTTTTGCAATTTGTCATTTGTCACATATGTGACATGTGACATGTAACATGTAATTAGGCTTATAAATGTACATTTAACTAATTTAAATGCAATTTCATAACAAATAAATTAGACATAACATTTTAAGTCACATTTAATAATTACATGTAAATAAAATGAGTCATCTCATATTTGGGTAATATAATCTACAATATTTTGTAATTATAATCGACCAATTTCACTTATCTCAAATGTTTCATAAACATAATGCATTCTTAGTAATATGACAATTAAATTACCAAAATGAATCTTATTTAATCATATTACAAATCGATATAATTCTCGCTTACAATATAAACTTGGTTCAATTTAAGGGATTAATTAATCTGTATCGCTATACAATTAATTAATTTACATGATTAGGGGATTGTCCTTTAGGTGTGACCTCAAAGGATCAATTGATCACCACCATCATACGACAGTAACGTCAAACTCAATTGAGCCAATCATTATCGATTTATGTTGACTAGTTGACTATAATATTCATCATCCCTTTGTATTCTTATTATTGAGATTTAATTATGTGATCTCACTATTGTTAAGGACATTTACTCCAACACCCATGTTCCCTCTTTTGCCTTCTTTTGTCATATTATTTCACATGCGACGGTTCATATGGTTTGTTTACGTTATAATCCTATGAAATAATATAGAATATTCATGTATGAGTTATATCGTATCTCACATGCCTAATTCACATGTTTAGTGACAGTTTTGGATGTTGCACTCAACTGAGTCATGTTTAACTTGGATAGTCGGCTGAGTCGTGTTTAAATAATGATGTGGAACTCTCATATGCTGGATGTGTAATACTCTGTATTTCTATGCACTTGGCACTCGGTCGAGTAAAGCTTACTCGACCGAGTGGAATCGGTACTCGGCCGAGTAGATTGATATGTTGTTTGAAATAACATTTTGTTCTAGTGTACTCGGCCGAGTGAGTTAGGCACTCGACCGAGTAAGTTGTACTCGACCGAGTATATGTTGTAATCGATCGAGTACGACGGGTTTCGAGGATTACTCGGACGGTTGATTAAGGACAATTAATTAATTTACATGATTAGGGGATTGTTCTTTAGGTGTGACCTCAAGGGATCAACTGATCACCACCGTCATACGACAGTAACGTCAAACTCAATTGAGCCAATCATTACCGATTTATGCTGACCAGTTGACTATAATATTCATCATTCTTTTGTATTCTTATTATTAAGATTTAATTATGTGATCGCACTATTGTTAAGGACATTTACTCCAACACCCATGTTCCCTCTTTTGCCTTCTTTTGTCATATTCTTTCACATGCGACGGTTCATATGGTTTGTTTACGTTATAATCCTATGAAATAATATAGAATATTCATGTATGAGTTATATCGTATCTCACATGCCTAATTCACATGTTTACTGACAGTTTTGGATGTTGCACTCAACTGAGTCATGCTTAACTTGGATAGTCGGCTGAGTCGTGTTTAAATAATGATGTGGAACTCTCATATGCTGGATGTGTAATACTTTGTATTTCTATGCACTTAGCACTCGGTCGAGTAAAGCTTACTCGACCGAGTGGAATAGGTACTCGGCCGAGTAGATTGATATGTCGTTTGAAATGACATTTTGTTCTGGTGTACTCGGCCGAGTGAGTTAGGCACTCGAACGAGTAAGTTGTACTTGACCGAGTATATGTTGTAATCAATCGAGTACGACGGGTTTCGAAATTTGTCGGACGGTTGATTAAGGATTAATAAGAGGAATTAGGTTTCATAATTGTCATTACGTTTCTCAAGCAAACCATATTCCTCTCAAAAACTCTCTCTAATTCCTCAAGAACATCCTTAATCATCTCGTGCCGGATCCGATCTATCGCCACTTTGTGGATTGCATTGGTAAGTATCTATACTATGTGATTAGTATGTATTGTTATTAAACCCTAATTGAATTGGGAGAAAGGGAGTATGTTGGTATTGATTATATGATCATTGATTGTTTAGGAGGAGGCTTTATAAAAGAAGGATTGTGATTGTGATTGCATATTACCGGATTTGCTTCAGGTAGGGTTTTCCTACTAAGTATTTGTGCTGTTAATTGATGAGATGATATTGTTATTGTGATATTGATGATATTGTGATTGTTGATATTGATGATGGTCACTGTTGTGACGATGATAATGGAGTTTGGGGTGTTGTGATGGTTACGATGGTTTGGGCGATTCCGTTGGGAGACGAATCACACCTCGACTTCGCCCCCGTAGTTATCCCGCTAAGTGGGGGATGTGCACATTAATGTTCCGGGTTTGTCTCGCTAGGGTGAGATGGAAGTTCGACGCCTGTGGCTGCGGTCCAGGGTCAATTGGTGGTTTTATAGAGTAGGGGATGGTGACCTTAGTCTACTAATGTGTCTGATGCGGTGGCCCTCTTGTTTCTCTATCCTTTGTGCTTATCTTGTACCTTGGTCGGTATATGCGAATACTTGTAGATACCTCGTTTCTACACTTTCCGCCAACCACCCAGTGATGATTGCGCCGCATGTTTGGTACGCGAAACGATTTATGACAATTCGTAAGTTTATCGTCAAGTGATAGCTATAACACTTGTGTCTACCCCTTGGTCGCATCTACGCACCGGTACGGTCGTTTTGACGGTCATTAGAGTTCATTTATAGTCCGGGTCGAAAATCGCTTCATTTTCTAGAAACTATTTTAAAATTCCGATTCGGAACGCGTAGAATATTCTGGATATTTTATTATATTTCAAATTTTATCTCTTTACGATAAATATTATCTCCTATCTTTTTTTAAATGGAAGTATAGATCAACCACAATTCTGTAATAGAAACGTGGAAATCTTCCTTCCGCAGAAGGAAACCTCCAGGGAAATGACGCAGCGGGTGCTGCGCCTCTTCGAAGGAACGCAGTTCATGCAGCGCCTCTTCCCCGGCCTGTTTTCTCCGTTTTCAGATAAGTTTGAGTTGTTCTTGAACTCTTCGCATTTTCTGCTATAAAAGGAGAGTTTCGTTCTCACTTTTAAGGCACGCGAGTGTTCCACCCCTTCTCTTATCTCTTTGCATTCCAGACCTTGCTCTAAGCTTTTCGACATCTGCGTGCTTGATCAATCGACCACATAAGCTCAAATCCTTCTGGGTACCCGTCAAGTTTGCATTGACCGACCAATTTGACCATTATACAATCAATCAAATAATCAATTTTAGTCCTTTAACGAGGGCACTTACTACATACATTCGAGTCGAGCTATCGCTACAACGTAACTTAGTCAATCTCGTTGGTCACACATGTAAGTCTGAGGGTGTAAATCCCATCTTTTGTATTGTATTTATTTTATTCGTTCAATTAATGTAAGATCCATGTCTGTAATATATTCAAAACCAATTTCAAAGTAAAACCTTTTTTAAACAAAACTTTTTTAGTAGTCATCAGACGTCGAGAAGAAACACAGAAGCATTTGCACTTCTTCGAAGAGTCGCAACACCTGCTGCGCCTCTTCTAGTGGCTGACTGCTCCTGCTCTTCTTCTTCTTCCTCTGGTTTCTACGTCTTTGCTTTGCTTTTCTTATTTTATCTTTTCTTCGTACATAAATCGTATTTTAATCTTTTCTAAAACGTTTTGCTCTTGACTTAGATCCGTAATAATTCAATATTAGCGGGTTTTCGTCTTTGAGTCAAATTCGGGTTTTAGAGGTTTGATTCGTTCATATCAAGTCTCTGGATTCAGCGTTGATATACATTGTAGTGTAATTAATATGTTAAACCAATCAAGTCTCTGACATAGATCACGTGATCCGTTGTAATCTCATTTAATCGTTATAATTGTATGATTTCTTTGCCTTTCGTGGGTAATTCAATTCTAAATTCCCAATTTCGACATAATTAAGTGCTAATTACATGTTCACCGACATAGTCTAATTCACATGCTAGGATTAAAAGGTTGGATGTAGCATTGCATGTATATAATCGATAACATATCAAATACGAACAATTTCCCTAATCATTAGTAGAGGCCGCTATCGAGACGGGCATGATTAGGTGTTCGGTTAAAGATCTTCCTAATACGTACCCTCACCCCTTACTCCAGATCTCTATGAACATCCGTGTTCATTGGCATCCACGAGAGTCATTCTAGACATAGAATGCTAAGGGTAACGAGTTCTTAGTGTTTATGTCATTACTTTGTGTCTTGACATGGTATAAAGTATTCAAATGGTTCCAATTTTTCTTAAAAATTGGCGGCGACTCGACAAATACGTATTTCTACGCTTGTCCATCCAAGTGCGCCCCTCTGTGGTTCCCCCTGTACCACAGTTTGGCAAGGATCACCAATCCGTGTATCACAATACTGACCCCTTTACTGTTTTACAAAAATGTTGTGATCCATTGGGGGATGGTGAGCAGTGATCTCGGGTAATCTATAGAGCTTCGTTGGGATCGAGGATGGGATCACCATGTTGTGTCTAGCTTCCGTTTAGCATTGGAGTCATATACATTGTGTAACAACCCGAAATGTACCCTATTTTTCTAGTGAAAATATTTTACGGATACTTTTCAGCAAAGTTAAGTTTTAATTTAGAATTTATTGTTTCCAGTCGAATTTGGAATTTCCGAGTTCGTATTTGGAATTTCCGCGAGATTCCATGAGAATCCCGTCTTAAGTCGTCTTTGACTTTTCTTGACTTTTGAGTCATCTTTGACTTTTCTTGACTTTTAAGTCATCTTTGACTTTTCTTGACTTTTGAGTCGTCTTGGACTTTTCTTGACTCTTAAGTCGACTTTGACTTTCGTTGACTTTTCCGACTCACCCCGTAATTTGAAAGACCGAAATTATATTTGAAAAATAATAAATTTAATTTATTTTAATTTATTAAGATTTATTTGAATTTATGATAATTTAATATAATTATTTTGAATTTATTCGGAATTAAAGAGAAGGTTTTACGTTTTAATCCCGAACGTCATTTAACTATTCCCGAGTCAACTTAAGTCCCAAATCAAACCCGAAACCCGACTCTTGCATGAGTCACACGCCCCATGTCACCTTTTTTTCCACTTATATTAGATCTTTTAATTAATTTGATTAAACTAATACAAATATCTGAGATATTTGTTACTTTATCAATCGGTCCGTTTAAATTACGCAGATCGCTTAAAAACAGACCCGATTTCTCTCCATTTCACACGTCTCTTTTTCCTCTCTTAGGATTTGATATTTCCTTTCTTTTGATTTAATTAACATTAATATCTAAATCATATCTAGATATTTTATTAAACTATCATAAAATCTAATAATATCTAATTAATTACCATAATATAATTATAAAACCCGAGTCAATCCCGTAACAACAATTTCAAAACCCGACTCCATAATTCTTCTATAATTACACGGCACACTCCCCACTTTACTCACCACTTATCTTTTCATTTTACAATAAATCGACTTAATATCTAATTAATACCTTCTTTAATATAATCATCATCGTTCTTCATCGTTCTTCATCGTTCTTGAGCAAAATCGTCACAAAACCTTCGTTACTTGTTCAAATCCGTCCTAACTTATATTTCTAGAGTCTCCTCTTCGCTCTTCATCTCCACGTACGTTTTATTTCCAATTCCGACAAAATCGTTTTCAACACTTTAATTATGGAAAATCAAGTTTTAATTCTAATAATGTTATTCTTGTCATTTCTTATAAGGGAAGATTATGAAGACGAGTTTGGTGACTCGTATATTTTAGAAGAAGACTAGTAGACGGGTTTCTTAGTTCTTATTTTGGTGCTACTTGATTATGTGCTAGCTAAGGTAACGATTCCGAGTTACTCGACGAATTTAATGTTACATATCTTTTGTTTTAGTTTATATTATTGTTACTTATGATTTTTAAGTAGTAACATGATAAGTAGTTATTTTTATTATGTTGTATGAATAATTAGCATGATTAGTATTCTTGACATATTTGAATGATTTGTTCATAATCATGATTTTTGTATGATGATGGTTGAATTGGATGTTTAAAAATGGATGTTGTTAATAAAACTCATGTTAGAAATAATTGGAAAATGGTTGTTGTTTGGCCTTGGAAGTGGCCGTGTAAAATGGCTGAAAAACCAGCCCAAACCAGGCCGGTTCATGCCCGGTCCAGGCCGATCTGGGTTGGTTCGGGTTGGTCCTTTTGGGTTGTGTCGATACTTGATTGTTTTGTTGTTGTTTTGACGGGTTTTAAATATGTTAAGCATGCGGGAAAATATTATGAAACGGTTTTAGAATTTTTAATCAAAACAGCCCAAACCAGGCCCGTGGGCCCAGTCCAGGCCCGGTTATGCTCGGCCCAAAACAGTCCGTGGGTCCCCTTTGGACTTGTGACGGTTTTTGAATTTATTGTTATTATTATATCGTGTTTTGTAATATTTAACAAGTGGGAAATTTTAATAAGTAAATTATTTAATTAAACGGTTTTTCATAATGTTAATATTTCTCACATGTTAGAAATTATAATACGAGATTATAGTTTAATTTGGTATTCTTTAAGTCAAACAGGTTTTCGTATGATTTTAATAATTCACATGTTAGAAGTGTTAGTAAAATAACATGAAATGAATATGATGATTTTATGTTCAAGTCTAAATGGTTAAGACTCTGTTTCTAGCCGGTTTGACCAAACGGGTTTGGTCAAACTAAGATCTAGTCAGCCCCGTTTTGACTGATGACCCATCGCGGGACTCGGGTCGGGGATTTGTCTTCAGGTAAGGTTTTATTTAATGAATGAATGAATGAGCCTTAGTAGATATAAGGCGATATGAGATTTGAATATGATTTATATGCAATTAGTCACATGATAGGAAGTTTTCCCGTGACTGTTTGATTATATGGTTGGTGTCGTGTTGACTAAGTACCCATAGAGAATTATGAGTAGATGGCGTCTTGACCATTCTAATTCTAGATGAGTATCTTGGACCATGACATTGATAGGCCCGTACTGTCTTTAACGAGTATGTAGTTCATGGTTAATAGCTTTTGTGTCCCGGCTTGGTGGGTTTATATCCAAGTCGGGGCATGGCATCCTAAGAGTTCCGCTTTGGGAAGGGAGCCAGCTTAAGTACTAGCCATCTCTGCTTAGGGGGTCGCCTAGTAGAGTTTCTCATAGACGGTTATGTCATGGGACGGGGAACGGAATAGCTGTTGTCGCTAGGTCTGATCAGTCTAGGACTAGGATGTTTTCCTACCTTGTGGTAGAGCCTCGAGTTACAGAAGTCGACTATCGGCCGTGCTAAGAACTTATGCCTGTTTCTAGAAGTATTGGTCTTTCATGTTTGATGATTCTATGAATCTTAGAAGGTGAGATGCAAGCCGACTAAGGTTGATAGAGTTTGGATTACCGGTTGTTAACTGATTCACATGATAGTTAGTATGATTAGGGTTTGAGTGTATCAGGGCCATGTTTTAAATGTAACCGCTGAGCCAGCATACCAGCTTCCCTACCGCGTTTTATATTTTATTATCGGATTCACATGATAGCTTTCATATGCTAGGTTATATGTTAGTTAATTGTTTCATAACATGAAAAGCATATCATATATGTTAAAGTTTTGTATTTTCTATATACATTGCTTTTATGTTATTCATGTTTCATTAAACTCGACATTTCGTGGCTGGGAGAACTCGGAGTTCCTCCCCACTGACTGTGGCTTCCGTGTTTATATTTAATGCGGTCGAACAGGTGGTGATGCATATTTGGGGTACCTTGACGAGCTAGCGAGCGAAGTATTTACCTTGGACCTATATTCGGTTCTTAGATTGTATATTATTATACACTCTTTTATTTCCGTATTTATACGGGAGATATGTCTCCCGTCTTGTATATTTCTTTTGTATAATATTATTTCCGTTTTGTAATGACCCTTTTTATTTATGACACCTTCGATATGTATTATTATCTTTTATGTATTTAAATAATTTTTTTTCTTTCCGCAAATTTGAGGGTGTCACATTACTAGTACCTTCAACTATGATACGACAAACATTTGAATGAAAAACGACTTTGTTGCCTTTGTCAAATAATTGAGAGATACTTAACAAGTTATGCTTAAGGCCATCTACCAGATATACATTATTAATAGCATGTGAAGAAGATATACCAATCTTACCTACATCGATTATATTGCCCTTCTTGTTGTCTCCAAAGGTGACCTTGCCACCGTTGAAGGGCTCTAGTGAAAGAAAATAATCTATGGTATCTCAACAGTGGATGTTCAAGACACATGACCGGAAACAAAAATCTCGGAATGTTACCCGTGTGGTTACCTCGGGAACTGTGTCAACGGTTTCTGTTGTAGCTTCGTCTTGGACTCTAGCGTTTTCTTATTTAACCTTCTTGTTTTGATACCCTCAAGGACCGAACCCGACTCGGTTGTGTTCATGGTAGGTGTTTTTTGTTTGGGATTAGGAGAAGGATTTGTGGGAATGCTAGGATTTGTGGGAATGCCTGAAGGATTCTCCCATCTTGCTCATTTCGAATTCTGAGGTCATAAGATCTGAAAAATACTTGCACAATTTATTGTTAGTAGAACCAAAAATAATATCGTCTACATAAATTTGAGTAACAAGTAAATCAGAACCCTCGGATTTTAGAAATAGGGTTTTGTCGACAGATCCTCTTTTAAAATTGTTTTGCAATAAAAATTTTGACAATCTGACGTACCAAGCCCTAGGCGCTTGTTTCAAACCGTATAAAGCTTTATCGAGTTTAAAAACATGTTTTTGAAACTTGCTATTCAAAAATCCAGAAGGTTGTTCAACAAAAACCTCTTCTTCCAAACAACCGTTAAGAAATGCAGTCTTAACGTCCATTTGATATAGTTTCCTTCCTTTATGAGTTGCGAAGGCGATGAGCAAGCGAATAGCTTCAAGTCTTGCTACTGGTGCGAATGTGTGACACCCTCAAATTTGCGGAAAGAAAAAAAATAATTTAACTAAATAAAATATGAGAATACATAACGAAGGTGTCATAAATAAAAAGGTTCATTACAAAACGGAAATAATATTATACAAAAGAAATATACAAGACGGGAGACATATCTCCCGTATAAATACGGAATAAAAAGAGTATATAATAATATACAAACTAAGAACCGAATATAGGTCCAAGGTAAATAATTCGCTCGCTAGCTCGTCAATGTACCCAATGTATGCATCACAAACCTGCCAACCGCATTAAATATAAACACGGAAGCCACAGTCAGTGGGGAGTAACTCCGAGTTCTCCCAGCCACGAAATGTCGAGTTTAATAAAACATGAATAACATAAAAGCAATGTATATGGAAAATACAAAACCTTAACATATATTATATGCTTTTCATGTTATGAAACAATTAACTAACATATAACCTATCATGTGAAAGCTATCATGTGAATCCGTTATCAATCTATAACAAGAGGTAGGGAAGCTGGTATTTTAGCTCAGAGGTTACCTTTAAAACATGGCCATGATACCCTCGACCCTAATCAACACGTAATAATGTGAATCAGTTAACAACCGGTAATCCAAACTCTATCAACCTTAGCCGGCTTGCATCTCACCTTCTAAAATTCATAGAATCATCAAACATGAAAGACCAATACGTCTATAAACAGGCATAAGTTCCTAGTACCGTCAATAGAAGACTTCTGT
>JAIUZE010023861.1:0-15434 GCA_022085475.1 Heliosperma pusillum | reverse complement strand
GGCATTTTGCTTGATATTTTGGGTTCGGGTGTGAGCTAGCGGGCGCTGTCCCTGGATGAAACACCTCTAGACGTTCTTTAGCTAGATGCTAATAACTTTGTCTTTTGTTAACACTTTGAGAGACTACGTCTCTTGTGGTATTTTTATTTGGTTTGTAATATTTGACACTCCTCGTATTTTTTATTGGCATGTAAAAAGTTTTAAAAACACCGTAGTTTCGCTAATTAAATCACATGCTTGTATGTTTTATTTCCGCATTCGCGAGGGTTGTCACAATGCGTCTTTTCTTGAGTTGCGCAATCACTTAGTATTCGTTTGTGTATTTAAAGTTTATTATTGATCTAAAAGTTGAATTGAAGTGATTCAATAGGTTAAATTATACTAATTATATCAAGCCGAATCTCAGAGATTTGATATGGACGGATCTAACCTCTAAAGATTCAATTTGATCTAAAAGAAGACAAAAACCCACTAATATTGATTTTTAGGGATCTAAGTCAATACAAACTATCTAAATATGAAATTAGATTAAAAGTCGATTTATAAGAAATGACAAAATAACTAATAAGGGTTTTGAAAAGGTTTGAGCATGAATCCGACATGAATCTTACATGGTACAAGATACAAAATAAAAGACGGGATTACACACCTTCAGACTTACATGTTGACGAAACGAGATTAACTAAGTTGCGTTTTGGCGATAGCTCGACTCGAATGTAAAGAAAGTGCTCTCGTAAGATGATCGAAAAGATTAGTTAAATTGATTAACTATAGTGGTCAAATTGGTAGGTCTATGCAAGAACGTGACGGGAACCGAGAAGGATATATGAGCTTACGTGGTCGATTGATCAAGCACGTAGATATCAAAATGCTTAGAGCAAGGTCTAGAATGCAAAGAGAAAAGAAAAGAAGGGGCGGAACACTCGCGTGCCATAAAAGTGAGCACGAACCTCTCCTTTTATAGGGAGAAATCCGAAGAATTTTTGAATGAATCTAACAGTGAAAGAAATTTAGAAAATATTCCGGAAACAGGCAAAACGAGCTGGGGAAAAGGCGCAGCAGGCACTGCGTCATTTCCCAAGCAGTTTCCTAATTTGAAAGAAAGATTTCCGCGTTTCTTTTATGGAATTGCGGTAGATTTTGAAATCTTTTCAAAATAAAATACGGATATATTGTACCAAGAAAGATAAGTTTTGAAATATTAAAATATCCGCAATATTCTCGAGCGTCTGACACGGTTTTAAAAGACGGTTTATAGAAAATGAAGCGGATTTTGACCCGGACTCCAAATAAACTCTAATGACTGTCAAAACAACCGTATCGGCACGTAGATGACGACCAAGGGGTAGATACAAGTATTTGAGCTATCACTTGACGACAATCTTATGAACTAGGTGGTTGGCGGAAGGTGTAGATTTCATGGTATCTACAGATATCTAAACAAGTTTCAATTAGCTGTCAAACGTAAGATTCAAAGTTCTCTAGCAAACCATCAAGTATATCCGATAAAGTTATCCACATGTCGTTTAACGGATAATAATCCATTGCACAACTATGTAGGTTAAACATATCCATTCTCGAAAGTTGTTTTGTCCACAGTTTGATCGATTTAGATTATTTAGTGGCAAACTTTCTTACTTTTCACGTGTCTCTAACCGTATGGGTGTATGAGCTTACACATTGATCGATTATTTACTAACAATAGTTTGGAATTTCATATGGTCATCTACAAAGGATCTTATAGGCAAGCAACATCTCTGTTGAAGATCTCTTCTACATGAAGTGTTCGAATCTTAATTTGTCTTTTAATGCCTTCAATTATGAAAGTCACAAGTTTGATGGAGAAGATGCGAATTTTTATAGAAGCCAAGATTTCGTCAGCGCGAACGACCGATGTTCCTTTGTGTTCACTTATAAAAAATAAAAAAATTGTTAATTTTGTATATCTAAAATTATATATCTAAAGTCATTACAACTGTAATTGTATTTAACCAAGATAATTATACTTCTGGTGAATAAAGACTGATTTGTTCGGTTGTTCTCTTTAGCACGAGTTTTAGCTAAATCAGAAAAGAGAGTAATTTTTTTCGATGCAGTTTCATTTGCGAAGACTATTCGGAGATCATACCTATTCAGAAGAAAAGTTAGGACGAGAAATCATAACAAAAACAAAGTTATTACCAATAAACTACTATTTGAGATAGATATAGAAGAAATATATGGCGAACACATACCTATAAACAGTAATTCCTCTATCAAGGTAGCTTTTTTATCGCTGTGGAATGTTTTTCCAACCTCTGATTCAGACTTATGTGTGCAAACGTTGCAGGCAATATGAAAGCATCTATCTAAATTGATGATATCTATTATTTTTCCCTGTATCCAAGCCGTAACTCCTTCTTGCAGTAAGTTTTGTAGCATACATGTCCTATTAGTAAAAGATGTAACTTACATACGAAAATATTTGTAAAACGTTTTAGAAAGTGGTACGTCTTGCTCGCTTAGACTGGCAATTGAGATTATTGTCTTTGTGCTTCCACTTTGAAATGTGTTGCGTTGTGTCGAGCTTTCACTTGTTTCATACTGTAGAGCTTCTCTAATGCGTCTAATTTCTTCCGTGTTTTCGTGTGCCCTATAGTGTAACAAATGACAGTCTATATTGTAATTTAATTAACATAGAGACATCACATAAATGTCTACAAACCAATGTATAACCTCTACAACTTCAGGAACTTCATTGTTAACCTTAATGGTTGGGAAAAACAAGAAGACCAATTACCTTCTGTAAACAAATAAACTTAGTAAGATAAAATCACAACCATGTTTGAAAAGAAATACAGTCTAAAGAAACTATATTCAAAGTTTGTACCACCAAATTTAATTTCCCGGCTCTAACATGGGTTGCAGTTTTACAGGATGAGAGTCAATGAGATCGGCAATTTCTTGTGCTTCTTTTGCCACAAAACCATGCCATACCGTTAATTGTTTTTACCATGATACTAAATTTTAGACAATGGTGATAAATATTATGGGTAATCGTTCTAAAAAAATGTTTTAATAGATACTATGATCACTACAACCTCTTGTCAATGAGAATTATGTCGCGTGTTTCGTATTCAGTATCTTTGTATGATGACATCACTCTTCTTGTTTCGCCTACATGGACAACAATCCCAAAAAAAATTGTACAACTAAAAAACACACAATAAACAATTGTTTTATTTTTTCTGCTAATGGTCTATGTGAATAATCTATCTTACCAATCCTTCCTTGTCGTCCGACGTAGTCGTAACATGAGTTCAAGGGAAAATAAAATGATTTCTCAGTTGCAGTATGTTGTGGTAATTCAACAATTGTTGTGTTATCCTGTATTGTCATCTGATATTTTTTGGGACCTTCCATGCCATATGAAGGCACAAGAGCGACGCCGATATTTGTTATTTCGTACTCAGTGCCGTCTTTAAGTTTCGTACATTAGTCCTCAATGTCTTTGTCGAACAAAGTAGCAGACATGTCCATCCCCTACAAGTAAATTATAATGGATTAGTTCTATGGATGACCTAATGATGCCATAAAGAATACAGCTGGAAAAAAATACTTACTTCATTGTCTTAAAATAAAAGTTTTTGGTATGTCGTGCATCTTTTTTGCGACAAAGCTAGAGGTGCAATTGCTTCAAGGCGTGCAACCACGGTGAAATTTTTACTTTGTTGAGTGACTTCACGAAGAGGAATTTTTACTGCACTAATACTAACAGAACAAGAACAATAGTAATTATTTAAAGCCAACAGATAAAAATTTTTGCTAATTGTTTTACATATATACAATACATTAATATAGAATACATTACTATCGTTCATGTAAGATACATTTATAACAACAATTTTTATATTATACCAGCTACCCTTAGCACTGCATTGCATAAAATATTCTTAGTTTCTCTCCAAGAGTCATTAGTATTATTTTGTGGAGATATGACGACTGTTTCTTCACGTTTTTTTGCTATGAACAAAGCAACATACAATAGCCCGTGAGAGAAGACCAGTTATGGCAGGAATACTCCAACTTTGTCTAACGTTTGTCCTTGAGCTTTATTATTTGTCATTGTGAAACTCAACTTTATTGGTAAATGTTTTCTCTTAAAATGGAAGGGATATCTATCTGTCGGAGATGGCTAAAGAGGAATTCTAGGAATCAACACTCTATCACCTTTGGGATGTCCGACAATAATTTCAGCGTCAATAACATTGCACGAAAATGCTTTGCAACTAGTCTTGTGCCATTGCATAGCCTTTAAGTAGGATTTTAGTTGCGCAACAAAATGATTGGACTATATACCTTAAGTATTAACTAGTGAGGTGGAAGTGCACTCGGGTGCAAAGTATTAAGAAATTCAATGGGAAATGTTTCAGTGGTGATGTCAACAGTTTCACCAAAGCTTCTGTAGTCGTACGAAAAGTCAGATTGACGTGAAATTAAGATCGAATTAATAAGTTCAGTGTTGTCGTTCTTTGGCGTTAGTATTTCCCTCTTTGTCATAGAACTCGGATCAAAGCTAAATAGGCTAACTTTTGGATAAGCCGAGATCAATTAAAAGATCAAGCAACCGACATTCACAAGTTCTATCAAGGACGATTGTTGTCGGGAAATGAATGGTTTTCCCATTCTCAAAAGGCAGGCGTCCTTCTCCTACGCATAAGACAGTATCGCTGAAAATAGGGTCATGAATATGGCGCATATTTGTTGTCAAACGTATCTTGTCAAGTTTTGGCCACAGTGGAGACATCACAAAACTCGCATTTACAGTTTCATGTAGCGTGCTCTTCAGAATCACAGGTAAAACTTCTCGAAAATCACCTCCAAAAACAACAACTTTGCAACCGAACATATAATTATTTGAGGAGACATCTCTCAAAGTTCTTTCAAAGTGTTCGATACATTGTCGTCTAGCCATTGAAGCCTCGTCCAATTTTATTAAACGACATGTATGAATCAACACTCCAAGACCACTTGCTTAGATATTTGGGAATTTGATTTTCTTCGATATCAAAAGTAATTTCAAATCGCGAATTGGTTGTCCTACCACCCGCAATGTTGGACGCACTAATACCTTTCTCCGGTATATTTGCAAGTATAGTCGAGTACAATAAAGTTTTTCCTGCTCCACCTGGGCCATCGAGAAAGAAGGCTCCATGTTTTTTTGGATAAGTTGAATATAGATCGTATTATACGCCATTTTTTGTTCGGTATTGAGGCGTTTATCAACATTAGTGTTTTATAGCAAAAGATGGCCTAAATCAAAACTCATGATACTTTTTCCCACAGATTCAACAATGCAAGCAATACTTTTTAGACTAATACGTTGGACACAGAAGGGTTGTGATGGAAAAGTGATAGCAAAATGTGCAGATAGCTGTGTAAAATATTTATCCCATAACTCCTTTGGATTATTGGTTCACAATATATTAGAAGAGTGGCAAAAAGACGTCTTAAAGCAAAAAATAGTTGAAATTCACATGCGTCTCTTAGGCAATGGTCAGTAGAATTATAAGCCCCTACTCAACCACCACAGACACCCCCACGTAGCGTGGCACTCAGATATATGGATAAATGACTCCAGAGCCATCGTCTATCAACAATGACAGCCCACAAACAGAAATACATCAAAAGCGTGCCACACACAGTAAGTACAAAATTACTAAACAGATCATTCACAAAGGGCCAAACATGCCCGCCACACAACGAACTTAAAAATTGTTTTTACACGGTACCACCAAAACCAAAGACAAGAGTTCAACAGAATACGAAAAATAAAAACAAAGTGCCACAGGCACCTAAGCTTCGGCCTCTTGGCCACCACCAACAGCATCACCACCATCATTACTGCCACCTGCGCCTGATTCTGGCTCTACATTAACAGGGATCTGCTATTGACCAGCCGTCGCCTTCTCCTCAACTGGAGCTGCCTCCACCTTCTCCTCAACTGGAGATGCTTCCATCTCCTCCTCTTCCTCGGAGTTGTCCACCTCGTTCAGGAAGCTCATATCCGGCTTGGTAGGGAAGAGCTCAGCAAACGCCTTCACCTCCTCCTCCAGGTCCCACGAGACATGCTCCCCATACTGGAACTCTTTCAAGCACTGGATCTTGGACTCCAAGGGAGCATACAGTACTACCTAAGAGAGATCCTTCTTCAGGAAGAGAACCTGGCCCTAAGAAATTTTTAGCTTATCCTTCGCGCCTTTCATAACAGTTGAGAGGGAACGATTCACCCTCTGCGTCCTAGCCAGCTGGTCCTCCAGCACCTTCACCTCGGCTTGAGCCTTCACTAGCTGAGCCTCCAAGGAGGCGCACCTCTCCTGTGCGTTTTTCACCTCCCTTATCATCCGCACGTGATCCCGACGGAGGAAGAGGGCCTTCTGGAAAATCTACACCAAAAAACAAAGAATGAAACCAAAAGTACTTGCTCAATAAGGGGTCGTACCAAAGAACAAATCAAGCAGCATACCTTGAAGGCGTCCTCAAAAGTCGAGTCCAGGGTCGCTGGGATGGGTGTGGAGCTGAGGGAGTACTGAGACCCAGGCAACAAGAATTGGCCCATCAACGGCCACAACGGGACATCTCCTTGAACCCCATAGCCTGGGGAATGCTGAGCTTAGTAGGGGATAAAACTGGAGTGGGATGAGGAGCCACGGAAGCCATAGGAGGTACAGATATCGGTTCTTATTCAGAGGGAAGGGCAGCAGCCTTCTTCTTCCTAGGGGCAGAAGGAACAGCACCGCCAGTCAACTTTCTCTTCTTTTTCGCCATAAACTGCCTCACAACTAAACGCACCCAGACCTTATCGTCACACACAAAACATAGCATACATCCATCCTAATGCACAAGACACCAGAGAACTCCCCAGACGACATCCTCACTTGAGCAGCACTTTCAAACTCACCAATCTCCTCCACAGAAGCAGAATCCTCCTCAGCAGCCTCAGATGGTTCTTCAACCACCCCGCCAAACTTCATGGACAGGAGCCTGGGGAACTTCCTTTGATCTTCAGGGAGGCCCAACAACTTCGTCACGGCCGAATCGTCGAGCGAAGGCTTGGGCTATGTAAAACCTGCACAAGAAAGCCAGTATACTTGGTGAGTTAACAAGACAGAGAAAGAAAAGACAAGGGAGTACCTTGTAAGGGACTCCACTTATCAAGCAAGTAGGAGGGCTAAGGAACAATGGAGTCGAGTCTGACATAGATGAAAAAAATTAAAACACCCCTCATCCTTCACCTTGGTGGGCATAAGGATGTTGGGTACCCTACCATCAACCATCCAAAGGGTTATCTGAACGGGACTTAGAGGACGGTATAAGTACATATGGGCCAGGTCGGCTAAGGTGAGGCCCAGCTCATGATCATCGTTCGAGACACACATATAGACTAATATTCTCCATACATAAGGGGAGACCTGGCGGGCGGCCAAGCTGTTAAACTTCAAGAACTCCTGATTCAGGTTTGGGAAAGGAAATACCCAACCTAGCAAGAAAGGGTACTTATACAAGCACGCCCAACCCGCGCGGTAGGCGTCAGCCCTCTGACCATGACGAGGGAGGTGGATAACGGCATCATCGTTCAAATCATAGCGAGCACGAATTTTAGGTAGATCTTCCTCTGTATACGCTGAATCACAAGCATATACTCCGGTAAGAACCCCCGTGGAAGGAAACTCCCCCTCGTCAGTACCAGCAGAGGAAGAACCAGGCGATTTTCTAACGGATTTGCGACCCATTCTCAGAAAAATCAAGAAAATAAGAAGGATTACCTTGAATTGATTAGGGAAAGTGAGGAGAGTTAGAAAGAATTAGGGGTATTTTATGAGGAAGCTATGGAGCTTTTATAAAGGGAAGTGAGAGTAAAGTTTGGAGAGTCGTGGCAGTTGAAGGAGTTAAAGAGGGGAAGGAGTTTAATTGATGGGACATGGCAGAGGCGGTTGAAAGGACGCGAGACGTCTTCCAGAAGGAAGAAAGCCTCATCCGTACACGTGTCACCAGATGCGGCTTTCTAGGGGCAATTGTTGGGGCTCAAATAAATCGTCACATAGATCACTGACATGGCGACAAGGGATTGGTCAAAAGAAGAGCACATGGATTGAACAAGTGAATGGGCTCGATTGAAAGTAAAAGAAGATCAACGACCAGGAAAAGACGTAACTAACACACTTATGCAACAACCATATTTCACCAAGTCAACAACTGCCTCCACAAAAAGCGGACCGGCTGAGGAGGACTCGGAGGAAGACTAAGAGAGACGTTGTGTGACAACCCTCGCGAATGCGGAAATAAAACATACAAGCATGTGATTAATATAGCGGAAAATACGGTGTATTTAAAACTTTTCACATGCAAATAGAAAGGTACGAGGAATGTCAATAATTACAAACCAAAGTATAATATACTACAAAGAGACAAAGTCTCTCAAAATGTTATCAAGTAACAAAGTCATTAGCAAACTAGCTAAACAACGTCTAGAGGTGATTCATCCAGGCCAACGCCCGCTAGCTCACACCCGAACCCAAAATACAACAAGCAAAAAGCCATCCAATCAAGCAACCTGTTCATTCATGAAAAACATGAACGCCACAGTCAGTGGGGAGTAACTCCGGGTTCTCCCAGCCATATCACAATAAACGTACATAAACGGAAATACAAAAGTAGAAGCATGCATATATAAATATACGTGTGAAGTACGAGAAGGATAAATAGGCAATTCAATACATAAGAATATCGATCCATGAAGTACAAAACCGTAACCATCATATTATAGAAAGACTCGGGGATGACTCTCTTAGGCAACCATACACTCTCACTAGGGCTTGTATCTCACCGTTAGCGGCATAAGTTTGATAAGATTGAGACTCGACAAACAAACCATGCCAAGTCATCCAAAGATCACAAATAATCAATCATATAACCATCCATTCAAACGTACAATACGTTGACGACATCTCTCACGGTAAATGACACGCACTAGCACCGTGTACATGCAAGTATGATTAAAACGCATCCACGGGATAAAACATTGCCCTGAACGCATACACGATTCAATACATTTCGTATATGTAGACTAATTTTCTCTTGGTAGGACGACGATATAAATATCCGGTCCTAGTCTAAACCTGGCCAGACTCTCGGAATAAACCATTTTCCGATTCAACAAGCGATGACATTTCGCATCCAAGACTCGGTCAATCATAGACGCCGAGTACCCCAAATTCGGTCAACCTTCACGAAAGAGGCGGAAAAGAGCAGAAGCCTCATTACAAGCGGTACGCTACATGCAATGACACCACCTCGCAAGTATACAACATTTGACGGCCGGGTCGATCAACGCAAAACGTTAGCCTCCCAACAACGTCGTCATATGCCCACTAACACATGCAATTAAGCAGTAAGGATACAATCCCCGTTCCGACATTCCAGCCTTACGAACGTGGAGGTAGCCAAAGGAATGAGGGTACAAAGCACATAGAAAATTAGTGCTCAAACCGTAACATGTGTAAAAACCGACTCAAAGTTGGACATACCAAAAACCGTCACAAGACATGCGATACAAGCGAATGGAATATCATATATTCAAAACATTAATATTCAAAGTCATTACGTAAATTTATACGATAAACGAACCATCGGAATAATTATAAATGAAAACATAAGTAAGAATTGAAAATAGAATTCCAGCGTGTGCCAGCCGGTCAAGGGGACCGGCTGCCGGCTACCCGGCTGGCACCAATATATCATATGAAAACTAACTGAAAATGCAGCGTGTCCCAGCCGGTCAAAAGGACCGGCTGCCGGCTACCCGGCTGGGACCAAAGTCATACGAGGAAATAAAGTAATATTGGCATGTGTCTCAGCCGGTCGGCTGCCCGGCTGCCGGTCGGCCGGCTGAGACGTATTGTATATTAAAATTCTACGTAAATAACAATTCAACATCAGCCACTCCCTAGCCGGTCAGTTGACCGGCTGCCGGTCGGCCGGCTGGGGTCCAAAGTGCACGAAAATCACAATTTTCACTAAGGCTCAAAATACAACAATCATCATTTAACATCACAAATCATCAATTCTCATATCAATTATCAACTAACAACAACCATCATCAACAACACAATTCCTATGATTACTAATCTTATTCTAAATACGATTACTAACATAGAAAACACATTAAAACACGTAAATGATATCGAGTAACCCTTCACCGTTACCTTTTCGCGTCTTCACTCCTCGTCGAGGTCCTCTTCTATCAAGTAGTAGTCCTTGTCGAGGCCTTGGAGGTCACAACCTACAATTAGATAATAAAAGATGAATATAATTCACCTTTGAGAAAGACGGATAAATTGAAAAGCGAGAAAGAAGGTAATTTTATTACCAATACGGATAGAGGACGATGAGAGGGAAAGAATAAGACGAAAATTAGCGGATTTGAGCAAGTAACGAAGGAGTAGTGACCATTTTGAGATTGAGCAAGTATGGAACTTAGGTTTTGGTGGTTACTTGATGAAGAAGAAGAAGAAGAAGTAAGTGGAAAATGAGGAAGTTAGGGTTTGAGGGAGTATGAGGGAGTAAGTGGGAAAATATGGGAAAAAGCCCATAAGCGTCTTAAGACGTAACTTACTCGGAATCTCGCGTAAAGTTCGAAACCGAACTCGGATTTTCTAAAATAGACACGGGAAATTAAATTCTATACTAAATCTAAATTTCGCTGAAAAGTATCCGTATAATATTTTTACTATAAAAATAGGGTACATTTGCGGGTGTTACACGTTGGAGGAGAAGTGAGCGCTATAAAAGGAGGGGAAGGGGAAGCAAGCAGGGACATTCAATCCTCTCATCCCAAAATCAGTATACAAGCGTCTACGCAATTCTCAAAGCAAATTTGTCCTTGTTTCTTTATTTACGTCCAAATATTGTGTACCGCCTCAGCAAGTACTTTTACATTTTAGTGCATATATTTGGCGGGATTTCCTGACTACCCCCGCGGTTTTTCCCACATTGGGTTTCCGCGTCACCAATTCTTTGTGTTGTTTCTTTTCTTGCACTTCTCCTTAAGTTATTTCATCATTTGAGTACTAGTAGAATAGTCACTTTAATCCACCTAAACAAGTAAATCACCTAATTAGCAAGTTTTTCTTATCAAAACAATGACTTTCCCACATATTTAATACAAAAAAACAGTGTGCGTACAAATATTTCACATTCATTACACTAATGAACTATTGATGGACCTTAGTAAATTTTAAGAAAACGGGTATCTATGAAATGTAAGGGAATGATTAGATCAAGTATGAGTCTAAACTTTATATCATATTATTGTTATACCGTTCTCATGTTCCATTTATGTATGATATGATTTAATGGTGGTCGTGTTGAATCTTATGTTACAATGTACGATTGACCAATTGTAGTATTCGGGATACGATTATTAGATAGAGATAACATTTTCTTGTAACCTGTGTACACGGAAGGGAGTGCGGCTCCATCTGAACTACTGTTAAGTTATCCGACAATAGTCGAGGTGGGTCTTAGACCTGGTGAGGTTTTAATCCTATGCACATGGAGGTGAGTCTTAAACCCGGTGGGAGTGTGAATCTCCGTAATGTATCTCTTGTTTTGTAATGGTAGACCGGTACTAATGTGACATGAATATAAATTCTTATGAAAATAAGAAATGGTATAGTGTTTTGGATACCTGACTGGTTTATGGCAGGAAATACTTTATGCTGGTAAGTTATTATACTCGGGTAATGTATTGTACTCGGGGACGTGATATTAATGAGGAAAATTTTAATGAATAATGAAAAAGACATAAGTCCGGTGGAGGTATACGGAGTCATACTCAGCATGTTGTTGGCTGATCCCGTTGTTTTTATATATTTTTCAGGTACAAGTATCAGTGGGGGTCAAGAGTGAGAAATTCCATATAGAAGATGAGACATACAGGATGTATATATAATTCAACTAAATTGAGTTTTTAGTTCTAAAAGTGTATTTATTTATTGTATAAGTCTTGTATTTTCCGTAAGGGAAATCCGGCGGTGACGCCCTGTAATCTAGCTGCCATTTTAATTAATTAAATGAATTATTTTGTGCTCCCTATGTACTTGTTTCTTAGGGGCATTACATATTGGTATCAGAGCACAACCCTGCAAATGCGTATTTAGCCTTCGGCCATGCGTATAGCGAGGGAAAATATTTTAGGGCGAAAAAAAATATTAAGAAGTAAAAGTAACTAAAATTAAATAGATTTTTACCAAGTGAGCATGGCTAGCTAAAATTCGGGATTAGATATTATAAAAAAGATAAAGAGTGGAATCGATGGTTGTGTTATATATATTTAAGTGATTTTCTCTTACAACGATTTACAAATCTTTGAACAAATTTTTTTGTTAATGTTAGTGCTTCTTCCATTCTTTCTTGACAGTTTTGATGGTTGAATTTCCTAGCATGCACCCTTCGGATTTAACTTTTGACACTACTCGACCGATAGAGGAGCATATATTGCGAGTGGAGAGTTAAATGAACTATTATGCAGGGGTTCAAGACTTGACCTTTCATGGTATGTATGTGCGAGGAAGAGCTTTAATCCTTACCTTACCAGTGACTGATCTTGGGGTAGGCTATGGGAAGAGTACATGCAGGATATTCAAGAGTTTCACCTTACGTTTGGAAATGGTTATCCAGAGACTCATGATATTTACTTATTGTCTAGTGCGCTAAGGGAACTTGACCAAACAATTGAGCGGGAGCGTGGGATTCTTCTTTAATATCAAGTACCAATTGGTATGGAACTAGACCTAAAAGGGTACAATTTTCCTACAGAGTTATTGTATATGGAAGAATGTGACCCCAAGACTAACAAATGGGAAAAGGAATGGGGGAGTTCATATGATAGAGACGAGTGGAAGAAGCAGATGAAGGAGATTATCGTGATGGATTCACCGAATGAGAAAGTGAAGAAGGTTGTCCAAGGTAAAGAATATGTTATGGCAGTATCATCATATGAGCAATTAACTATTAAGAAGAGACCTGAGGAGGATAAGGACCCATTGATGTAGTCATTGGATGAAGAACCATCCAAAAGAGAACGAATAGACAAATATTACCCGACGTTGACCAAACAAACCAAGAGTAACGGTTTAATCAACCAAAATTTTGTTGTAAGTACCCATTAATTGTCTAGTGTAATATAGATAATGGTATGTGAACATCTTAGTGTTGGTGGTGGTATGTATAAGTAGATGGATTTAGTATAACAGGTTATAACTGGTTGTAAGATAATTCTGTATGAGTGTGTGGCAAGTTATTTTAATTATACTTAAATGTTAAGTTATGTTTATATAATAGTAAGATGAACTAATTATGACTTTAGAGGCATCGTAGACAAGTAAGGGTTGATATACAGATGTGGACTTGAAGGGAATATTGACATTGCACCATTGGGGTGAGGGCTTTTGGTTATATGAGGTAACAGTGTGAGATTCTACTTTATGTTTTATTGTAGCTCAATGGTTAAAATTATGATTTTCTACTCAAATTAGGTATTGATAGGATGAAATTTGAACATGTAGAGCTTATAATGAGTTTAGAACCATACTTGACAAGAATAGTGGAATTGTCATTTGAACTGCAAGTGTCATCCTTTAAGAAAATTTGTAGTGTAAAGTTTATGTTGGTAAGTTTAATTTGGAAATAATCTGGACCATATTGAATATAGAGTATTCGGTAAAATAATTGGGTGTGACACCCTCAAATTTGCGGAAAGAAAAAAAATAATTTAAATACATACTGAAGGTGTCCGAAATAAAAGGTCATTACAAAAGAAAATAATATTATACAAAAGAAATATACAAGACGGGAGACATATCTCCCGTATAAATACGGAAATAAAAGAGTGTATAATAATATACAATCTAAGAACCGAATATAGGTCCAAGGTAAATACTTCGCTCGCTAGCTCGTCAATGTACCCAATGTATGCATCACCACCTGTTCGACCGCATTAAATATAAACACGGAAGCCACAGTCAGTGGGGAGTAACTACGAGTTCTCCCAGCCACGAAATGTCGAGTTTAATGAAACATGAATAACATAAAAGCAATGTATATGGAAAATACAAAACTTAAACATATATGATATGCTTTTCATGTTATGAAACAGATAACTAACAAATAACCTAGCATGTGAAAGCTATCATGTGAGACCGATAATAAACTATAACTCGAGGTAGGGAAGCTGGTATGCTAGCTCAGAGGTTCCTCTCAGAAAAATGGCCGTGATACACTCAAACCCTAATCAACACGTAATCATGTGAATCAGTTAACAATCGTTAATCCAAACTCTATAAATCCTAGCCGGCTTGCATCTCACCTTCTAGAACTCATAGAATCATACAAACATGAAAGACCAATCCGTCTACAAACAGGCATAAGTTCTTAGGACAGTCGATAGAAGACTTCTGTAACTCGAGTCTATACCACAAGGTAGGAAAACATCCTAGTCCTAGACTGATCAGACCTAGCGACAACAGCTAACCCATTCCCTGTCTCATTACATAACCGTACATGAGAAACTCTACTAGGCGACCCCCTAAGCAGAGATGGCTAGTACTTAAGCTGGCTCCCTTCCCAAAGCGGAACTCTTAGGATGCAATGCCCCGACTTGGATATAAACCCACCAAGCCGGGACACAAAAGCTATTAACCATGAACTATATACTCGTTAAAGATAGTACGGGCCTATCAATGTCATGGTCCAAGATACTCATTTAGAATTAGAATGGTCAAGACGCCATATACTCATAATTCTCTATGGGTACTTAGTCAACACGACACCAACCATATAATAAAACAGTAACGGGAAAAACATCCTATCATGTGACTAATTGCATATCAATAATAATCAAATATCATATCGCCTCATATCTACTAAGGCTAATTCATAATTAAATACAACCTCACTTGAAGACAAATCCCCGACCCGAGTCCCGCGACGGGTCATCAGTCAAATCGGGGCTGATTAGATCTTAGTTTGACCAAACCCGTTGGATCAAAACGGCTAGAAACAGAGTCTTTATCACATAGACATAAAATCAACATATTCATTACATGTTATATTATTAAAACTTCTAACATGTGAATTATTACATTTTACGTAACCCCCCGCTTGACTTAAAGGATATAAATTTAAACTACGATCTCGTCTTATAATTTCTAAAATGTGAGAAATAATAATTTTATGAAAAACCTTTTTAATTAAATATTTTACGTATTAATATTTCCCACTTGCTAAATATTACAAAACACGATAAAAATGACGATAACTCAAAAAACGTCACAAGTCCCAAAGTGGGACCCACGGGCTGAGTTGGGCCGGACCCCACCTGGGCCTGGATGGGC
>JAIUZE010023860.1:0-28117 GCA_022085475.1 Heliosperma pusillum | reverse complement strand
CACTTGTTCTTTGTTAACATTTTGAGAGACTCCGTCTCTTTGTTATATTCCGCACTTAGTTGTAATATTTTGACACTCCTCGTTTTATCTATCTTGCATGTATAAAAGTTTTTAAAACTTCATATTTCCGCTATATATTTCATATGCTTGTTTGTTTTATATTTCCGCATTCGCGAGGGTTGTCACACCCGCTACATGGACCAAGATGGAACATCAAGACAAGCTTTTCGGGTCCTATATGGATGGATTTCAAAGTTGTATTTTGTTCATTTTGGTAGATAGGCCACACTAGGACTTTGTAATTTTACGTATTTTTCGTTCTTGTTGCTTTTAATCACATGATAGTTAGTGCATCATATTCCGCCTAAACCAAACCACCTACTACTAAAAATGCATGAAAATTGACTCATATAGTTTGGATGTTAGTTATCATGGACATAAAGATGTCACACGAATTTTAAGCCATCATCTTAGTTTATTCATTCTCGCATGCTAGATATTCGTTCACTTAAAATGAATTAAAATAAAAGTTGATGGGATCTTCCTCTAAAACCTAAAATTGAGACTAGTCTTTATAGGCCAAACTACTATGAATCCTTTCTTCGTCGGTAGGCATATAGGACCTTACTCTCCATATGACCCCTTCTACGTTGGGTAAGTAGTATGTGTTGACTTATTTTACCTCAACATTATAATCCGAAGAGTTTCTCGTGATTATGATGGACTATAGATAAAAATTTTATCGACCAAGAATTCTAAAGGTAGGATTAGCCAAGAGGTTGGCTTATCAATTTACAGATAATTGAGTCTTGAGATCATTTATATAATTCTTGAGGGAGGTCAATTGTATAAATGCTTGAGTCTTCGCATTAAACAAGTTTTGCTCTAGACTTAATTCATATCGATGAGTATGCTTATTATTATATTTTTCTTCTTTTTTCGCAGTGTAGAATTCGTCTTATATTGATAATACTGCTATAACAAATGGATGGCCATAATGATGTCCCTATGCCAAGTGCCACACTCGCACGTGAGTCCTGGCTTAAAACTTTCATGGACCACATGAATCAGTCCACGCGACTGAAGAATGACGGGTCCAACTTTGCGGACTAGGAGGCGGCATTACGGAATGCAGCCATTGCTGACGGCAAGCTCCAGTACTTGACTGAGCCAATACCGCCAAACCCAGGCCCCAATGCGAGAGCTAACGAGTCACTTGCTTATAGGGACTTCGTTATGGAAGCTGGTGCGATAAAGAACGTACTCATCTTTGCAATGGAACCCAATTTGCAAAGACGCTTCATTGCCCAAGGTGCAAATAAGATTTTCACCATTCTCACTAACGAATTCTCAAAATCACCAAGAAACGTTACTTGTGAGCATACCTGTCGCTTCATTGCCCACACATTCTTGATATGATTGAGAATGTCGAGAAACTAGAGGCACTTGATTGCAAAATTAGTGAGAGCATAGTCATTGACCGTGTGCTTCATTCACTTCATGATGGTTTTGCCCTTTTCAGGGCAAATTACTACATGAATGACATGAAGAAAAGTCTTCATGAGCTACACTCACTTCTCGTACAGACCGAGAAGGATCTGAAATTGAGTGGGAGCATGAGGCAAGATGTTCTCATGATTTCCAACAAGAAAAAAGGTAAGGGCAAGGCTCATGGCGACCTAAATGTAGGGAAGCCAAAGTTTAAGATGTCAGGAAAGGGTAAGAGTGGGCCTGGTGAGACTAGTAGCTCACAAGGCAAGGCAAAGAGCAAGGACAATGACATTGAGTGCCACCATTGCCACAAGACTTGGCATTGGAGGAGGAACTGTCCTGTGTACCGTGAGGACATAAAAGCAGGATGCGTCACTCCTGTTGGTATGTCATCTTATATTCATATGATTGAGATTAACCATGCAAGTTTCGGAACTTCGGTACTTGATAGAGGTTGTGGTTCTCATCTGTGTAATCATTTGCAGGGCCTAAAAATCATCACACCTCTTGCAAAGGGTGATTTGGACCTGCGAGTCGGGAATGGAGCAAGAGTTGCTGCAGTGTCAATGGGAACATATGTAATCCAACTCCCGAGTGGATTTGAGTTGTTTTTATATAACTTTTACTGTGACAACCCTCGCGAATGCGGAAATATAAAACATACAAGCATGTGAATTATATAGCGGAAATATGAAGTTTTTAAAACTTTTATACATGCAAGAAGAAGTATACGAGGAGTGTCAAATATTACAAACCAAAGTGTGAAATAGACTACAACAAGAGACGAAGTCTCTCAAAATGTTAACAAAGTAAAAGTGTTTAGCAAACAAGCTAAAATCGTCTAGAGGTGTTTCATCCAGGGACTACGCCCGCTAGCTCACACCCGAACCCAAAATATCATAGCAAAAAGCAATCCAAATCAAACAACCTGTTCATCCATAAAAAACATGAACGCCACAGTCAGTGGGGAATAACTCCGGGTTCTCCCAGCCATATCACTTTAAACGTACATAGAAGGAAATACAAAAGTAGAAGCATGCATATATAGATATACATGTGAAATACGATAAGGATAGATAGGCAATTCAATATGTAATGATAAGAGCATATGTAATACAAATCCGAATCCATCATGTTATACAAAGACTCGGGGAAGACACTCATAGGCAACCGAATACGCTCACTAGGGCTTGCATCTCACCGTTAGCGGTATAAGTTTGATAAGATTGAGACTCGACAAACAAACCATGCCATGTCATGGTATGACCATGAATAATCAATCATGTAATAAACCATCCACACAAAACAATACAATACCGACCTCTCTCACGGTAAATGAAACGCACTAGCACCGTGTACATGGCAAGTATGATTAACAGGCATCCACGGGATCACATTTCCCTGAACGCATACACGATCACATTTCGCCTCCCAACAACGTCGTCGTATGCCCACTAACACATGCAATTAAGCAGTGGGATACCTCCCCGTTCCGACATTCCAGCCTTATGAACGTGGAGGTAGCCAAGGGAATGAGAGTACAAAGCACATAACAAAATAGTGCTCAAACCGTGACCTTTGTAAAAACCGACTCCAAGTGGGACATAGCAAAAACCGTCACAACACATGCGATACAAGCGAATGGAATATCATATATTCGAAACATTAATATTATAATTCAGTACATAAACTTATACGATAAACAAACGATCGGAATTATTATAAATGAAATCATAAACAAGAAATACAAACAAAGACCAGCAGGTGCCAACCGGTCAGGTGGACCGGCTGCCGGCCACCCGGCTAAGGCCAATAGTGATATGAAAACTTCAATGAAAATACAGAGTGTCCCAGTCGGTCAAGGGGACCGGCTGCCGGCTACCCGGCTGGGACCAAAGGGTCATGAGAAAAACAAAGGGGAAAGGTAGGGGTGTCTCAGCCGGTCGGCTGACCGGCTGCCGGTCGGCTGACCGGCTGCCGGTCGGTCGGCTGACCGGCTGCCGGTCGGCCGGCTGAGACCAACTTCATGCATCAAATATCACGTAATACACAAAATATACAGCCAGTGCCCCAGCCGGTGGGCTGACCGGCTCCCGGTCGGCCGGCTGGGGTCTATAGTGCACGAAAATCCCATATCACTTAAGGATCAACATTTTTCAACAATCAACTATCATTATAATTCATCAATATTCATATAAATTCTCAACTAATAGCATCCATTACCAACAATACGATTCCTATGATCACTAATCATAATCTTATTACGATTCCTAACATAGAAAACATGTAAAACACGTAAATGATATCGAGTAACCCTTCACCGTTACCTTTATGCGTCTTCACTTCGCGTCAAGGTCCTCTTCAATCAAGAAGTAGACTTTGTCGTGATCTTGAAGGTCACCACCTACAAATAGCTAATAAAAGATGAATATTTTTCACCTTGAGAAAGACGAAAAGTTTGAAAAGCGAGAAAGACGGTAATTTAATTACCAATACGGATAGAGGAAGATAAGAGGGGAAGAATAAGACGAACTTACGTGAATTTGAGCGAGAATTGAGCGAGTTAAGACGATTCTAAGATTGGATCAAGATGGAGGCTAGGTTTTTCTTTGGGTTTCTTAGTGATGAAGAAAGTTTGAGTTGTGAGAGTATGAATTAGGTTAGGAGGTAGTATGAGGGAGTGTGAGGGAAATAGTCAAGAAAAAGTTAAAGACGACTCAAGACGAGATTTACTTGAAATCTCGCGAAATATCCAAATACGAACTCGGAAATTCTAAATTCGACTCGGAAAAATTTAATTCTAAACTAAAACTAAATTTCGCTGAAAAGTATCCGTAAAATATTTTCACTATAAAAATAGGGTACATTTGTGGGTAATACAATCACCCCACCTTTTAAAAAGTTGCGTCCTCAAAACTTGAGATTAGAAAACAACAATATCAAGTTCAAAATTAATACGAAAACTTTTATAAGGGAAAAACATTTATGAGATGATGTTCTTCTCGAAAACGGCTTAAGGAAATTTTTCATAAGTGCGAAACTTTATTTACGAATCACAAGAGTGCCCGTCGCGAACGAGAACTCTAGCAATCAAAAATCAAATCAATGTCGAAAAAGTGAAATCGAAAATCAAAACAAGTGTTAGTAAGTGTAGGACTAGTCACCAGACGTCTCCAATAACAAGTCCAAACATCCAACCAAACGAAAAATCTAAATATAAAAGCGAAAGAATCTATTTTCTCCTAAAAGAGGATACAAAGTCCATCTTTAGACTACTTTGAAAAGTTAAATTTAGACATACGATATGGAGAATTGATGGTTTTCTCAAAGATAAAATCGAAATAAGAAGACATTACACGAACTTAGAGCGAACTCGAACATTGAAATCACAAATCGCGATACTAAGAGGTACGTCCAACGAGCAAAATAGACCAAAAAGGGGAAGGATTGAAGAGTAGCGGATTGAGTAAGGATCAATTTGGGGGAAAAGAGAGGAATGAACCACAATACTATCTTCCATCTATGACAATTCAAATGTCGATCACAACTCGACATCACTAACTCCACAAGTAAACTAGTCCTCAAGAGAGTGCAATTTATCCTCAACATTTTCAATCATCAGATTCCTACAACAAATATTTCATAATCATGAAACTTCGAGTAACAGATCCCAATTATTCAAATCCAATTAGAATCTATTAAGGTCCGTCGGCACGGTAGACTCCACAAATAACAACGCACATGAAAGATTCATTACGTACTCTAATCTTCTTAGCTCCATCAAAACTCTTATTAGAAACCACCAACAATATACGTATATATAGGGAAACATGATCGCTATCAACCACAAGGTAAAAGAGACTTACCATGAAATCCTTTGATCCAATTTATTCCAAACCTCATTATCCTAAATTATTAACAATGAACCTTCTCATCTTCAAAAGTTAGATCACAAAACCTCAAAAGAGGTTAGTCACAAACTCTCATTTCACTTTAATTTTGCCAATCATAGGGCAATGCGACCGTAAATCAATTTATTTAGCTCTTTCAAACTCTCAATACATCGGTTTTCGCTTATGACAATATTCCTCAAGTCCGGTCATCCAAATCCAAATTCCACAAAGTAATTATTCTCGTTAGGGTCCAACGTTTAAAGACAACAATTTCCAAGTAACAATTAAAGAGATCACTAAACTTCTTAACCACAACTACAAACTATCATTATGCTTATTTCAATCCTCAAAATGATATTGCAACATCAAGCTTTCGTAGTCTAAAACCACTAGGAGAGTTTCATCCTAAGTTTATCCTCTATTCCTTATAATCATCTAGACATGAAACTAGTTCAATAGGGCGGGTAGGTACCATACTTGAAATTTCTTCAAAACACACCTACTAACCCTTACGCTAGCTAATAAGAAAACTACCTCTTAAGAGAGTAGGGATAAATGAACATGATAAAAGGAACGCTAGGAGGCATCATCAAAAGACTACGATAAGATGGAATTAAAAGACGAAGGCGAAAAAGGAAAACGAGGTTGGCTTTAGGAAGTGAAACTACCAGTCACGATCTCAGGGAGGGCATCGGCTTCGGCTCGGCTGAGTAAATAGCTGGATCCTTTAGCTTTGGCACCGGGTGCGGAAGTCTGACGATTGGGGCACTCTCGAATGCGGTATCCAGGCTTCTTGCAGAAAAAGCAAAAGAGGGGCCTATAATAGCATCCTACTCCGGGGTGAAAGGGTTTCCTACAACTGTCGCAAAATCGACTTTGAGCTTGAGCTTGAGGGGGAGCATTGAAACGTCTCTGGCTAGCATAGGCATTAGAAGAAGAGGGAGAGAAAGGTCTTTTGTCCTGGAAGTTTGATCTTGGATTGAAAGAGGAAAAAGAAGATGGCTTCTTCTTCTTCGCCCCATCACTAAAGGCCTTCATGGAGTCCTCGGCCCGAAGGGCATCATCAAACAATTCTCCGAAAGATGTAGAGCTCCTTCTTAATTTGCTTTGGAGCAAAGCACTAAGCTTACTACGATAGTAAAAAGCTCGATCTTCATCATCCTTGATGAGTTCTGGCGCAAATTGAGCAAGCTTGTTGAATTGAGTAGTGAAGTCTTGGGTCATCAAATCACCTTGCTTGAAATCGATGAATTCTCTGAGTCTTTGCTGCTTGAGCTTCAAGGGGTAAAATCGGTCCTCAACAAGAGACTTGAAACATTCCCACTCGAAATTGATTTCAAGAATAGCGGTGGGATTGGAAATCGACCACCAGTAGTCTGCCTCCCTTACCAGGAAGAACTGAGCAATCCTTACCTTGTCCTCTTCACGGACTTGGTATAAGTCAAATTGCTTCTCCATCTCTCGAAACCATTCCGAGAGCTCGGTAGGGGCCGGCTCTCCGCCATAAGGCGTAATATTGCTCCTAGCAATATGGCTAGCCACCCAAGCATAGCCTCCTTGGCAATTGTCTTCTCTATGAGGAGGGACTTGGTTGGCACAAGCATTAGCCGTATCTTGCTGATTTCTCAGAAATTGAGTAAGAGCCCCGAGAATAACATTCTCTTCTACTCGAGGTCCAACCATCTTCATAAGAAACAAAAACAAATTAAGTTACTCCTATCAATTAGCATACACAAATAGACTACCAAATAAAGTCCTTAACTTCTACCCATCTCTCATTTATTATTTCAAGGTCAAGTAGTTTAAGTTTAGGGTTCACGTGTGTGCGTCGGGAGCAATAAAGCTCTGATACCAACTGTGACAACCCTCGCGAATGCGGAAATATAAAACATACAAGCATGTGAATTATATAGCGGAAATATGAAGTTTTTAAAACTTTTATACATGCAAGAAGAAGTATACGAGAAGTGTCAAATATTAAAAACCAAAGTGCGAAATAGACTACAACAAGAGACAAAGTCTCTCCAAATGTTAACAAAGTAAAAGTGTTTAGCAAACAAGCTAAAATTGTCTAGAGGTGTTTCATCCAGGGACTACGCCCGCTAGCTCACACCCGAACCCAAAATATCATAGCAAAAAGCCATCCAAATCAAGCAACCTGTTCATCCATGAAAAACATGAACGCCACAGTCAGTGGGGAGTAACTCCGGGTTCTCCAAGCCATATCACATTAAACGTACATAGAAGAAATACAAAAGTAGAAGCATGCATATATAGATATACATGTGAAATACGATAAGGATAGATAGGCAATTCAATATGTAATGATAAGAGCATATGTAATACAAATCCGAATCCATCATGTTATACAAAGACTCGGGGAAGACACTCATAGGCAACCGAATACGCTCACTAGGGCTTGCATCTCACCGTTAGCGGTATAAGTTTGATAAGATTGAGACTCGACAAACAAACCATGCCAAGTCATGGTATGACCATGAATAATCAATCATGTAATCAACCATCCATACATAACAATACAATGACGACCTCTCTCACGGTAAATGAAAGGCACTAGCACCGTGTACATGGCAAGTATGATTAACAGGCATCCACGGGATCACATTTCCCTGAACGCATACACGATCACATTTCGTATATGTAGACTAATTTCCTCCTGGTAGGACGACGATAATAATACGGTTCCTAGTCTAAACCTGGCCAGACTCCCAGAATCGCATTTTCCGGTTCGACAAGCGATGACATTTCGCATCCAAGACTCGGTCAATCATTGACGCCGAGTACCCCAAATTCGGTAGAATAATTCACGAAAGAGGCGGAAAAGAGCTCGAGCCACATAACAAGCGGTACGCTACATGCAAATAACACCACCTCGCAAGTACACAACATTTGACGGCCGGGTCGATCAACGCAATGCGTTCGCCTCCCAACAACGTCGTCGTATGCCCACTAACACATGCAATTAAGCAGTAGAATACCTCCCCGTTCCGACATTCCAGCCTTACGAACGTGGAGGTAGCCAAGGGAATGAGAGTACAAAGCACATAACAAAATAGTGCTCAAACCGTAACCTTTGTAAAAACCGACTCCAAGTGGGACATAGCAAAAACCGTCACAACACATGCGATACAAGCGAATGGAATATCATATATTCGAAACATTAATATTATAAGTCATTACATAAACTTATACGATAAACGAACGATCGGAATTATTATAAATGAAATCGAAAACAAGAAATACAAACAAAGACCAGCAGGTGCCAGCCGGTCAGGTGGACCGGCTGCCGGCCACCCGGCTAAGGCCAATAGTCATATGAAAACTTCAATGAAAATACAGAGTGTCCCAGCCGGTCAAGGGGACCGGCTGCCGGCTACCCGGCTGGGACCAAAGGGTCATAAGAAAAACAAAGGGGAAAGGTAGGGGTGTCTCAGCCGGTCGGCTGACTGCCTGCCGGTCGGCCGGCTGAGACCAACTTCATGCATCAAATATCACGTAATACACATAAATGAAAAAGCTCATTGCTATAGATATTTTATCACTTTCACGGATGATTTGAGTAGATACGGATATGTCTACTTAATGAAGCATAAAAGTGAGTCATTTGAAAAGTTCAAGGAATTCCAGAATAAGGTTGAGAACCAACTGGGAAGAAAGGTTAAAGCACTTTGATCAGATCGTGGTGGCGAATATCTTTCAAATGAGTTTGATCAACACCTTAAAGACTGTGGCATAGTATTATAGTTAACTCCACGTGGAACACCTCAATTAAATGGTGTGTCCGAACGGAGAAATCGAACATTACTTGATATGGTTCGATCCATGATGAGTCACACGGTAGTACCTGATTCACAATGAGGTTTTGCTCTTTTGTCAGCTGCTCTTATACTTAACCGAAGTCCGTCTAAAGCTGTAGACAAGACTCCATATGAGATATGGAAGGGAACGGTCCCTAAGTTGTCCTTTATTCAGGTTTGGGGATGCGAGGCTTATGTCAAGTGGAGACACGAGGATAAGCTTGGCCCGCGATCGGTCAAGACATACTTTATTGGTTATCCAAAAGGAATGTTTGGTCATTACTTCTATTCGCCTACCGAACATCGAGTTTTTGTTGCGGCTAGTGCGAAGTTCTTAGAGAAAGAGTTGCTCGAGAACAAGTCAAGTAATAGAACCTTCGATCTGTCGGAGATTCAAGAACCAACAACCGAGCAACCGATGGAGGAAGATGTTCCTTCAATTTCTGCTACGGTTAATATTCCTCAGGAACCTAGGAGGTCGGGTAGAGTCTCCATTCCTCCAGACAGATACATTGGTATGGTCGAGGAGAATGATAGAGATGGCATTTTGCTCCTAGAGAATAACGAACCCGCTACCTATAAAGGTGCCATGATCTGTTCTGACTCTAAGCTATGGCTTGAAGGCATGGAATCCGAGATGGACTCCATGTATGAGAATGACGTATGGGATCTTGTTGATTTGCCTGACAAGGTACTACCTCTTCAGTGCAAATGGATTTATAAGATAAAGCATTTTGTAGAAGGACAACCAGACACCTATAAGGCACGACTAGTGGCAAAAGGTTTACTATAGTGGAAGGATTGCATTATGATGAAATCTTTGCGCCCGTAGTTATGTTGCGTTCCATTCGGATAATCTTAGCGATTGCCTTTTTTCATGACTATGAGATTTGGCAGATGGGTGTGAAAACCGCCTTCTTAAACGGTTATTTGGAGGACGAATTGTACATGGTACAACCCAATGGTTTCATTGATCCTAAAAATCCTAAGAAAGTGTGCAGGCTTAAGCGTTCCATTTATGAACTTAAACAAGTTTCTCGGAGTTGGAATCATCGTTTCGACCAGGTGATAAAAGAGAATGGTTTCACTCGATCGGTCGAGGTGCTTGTATGTCAAGTCGAGTGGGAGTAAGATTTTTTTCTTGATATTGTATGTCGATAACATACTCTTGATTGGGAATGACATTCCTCTCTTATCTTCGGTAAAAGTATGGTTAAAGAACCATTTCCAGATGAAAGATCTGGGTGAGGCACAACGCATATTGGGGATCCGTATCTATAGAGATAGATCACGACGGATGTTATCACTAAGTCAGGAGTCAAATATAGATAAGATTCTTGAAAGGTTCAGCATGACCAACTCCAAGAAAGGGTATCTTCCAATGATTTCTGGGATGCATTTGAGTAAAACTCAGGCACCCAAGACATTGGAAGAGGTCGAACGCATGAGTCGTGTTCCTTATACATCAGCCATAGGATCGATCATGTATGCCATGATATGCACACGTCCAGACGTGGCATATGCATTGAGTATGACGAGTCGGTACCAAGGAAATCCAGGTGAAACACACTGGATGGCTGTTAAAAATATCCTTAAGTACTTACGAAGGACTAAGGATTCGGTATTGACTTATGGAGGAGACACTGAGCTATGCGCAATCGGTTACGCGGATTCTAGCGTCCAAACAGATCGAGATGACTCGAAATCTCAGTCTGGATTCGTCTTTACTCTTAATGGCGCTGCGGTCAATTGGAAAAGTTCCAAACAAAGTGGTATAGCAGATTCTACAACTGAGTCCGAGTACTATGCCGCTTCTGAAGCTGCAAAGGAACCTATATGGATGCGTCAGTTCTTACAAGGACTAACCATAGTTCCTACTTCGAATGACCCAATCACCATCTATTGTGATAATAGAGGTGCCATCTTCCAAGCTAAGGAGCCTAAATCTAGCAACAAGTCTATACATGTACTACGGAAAGCTCACATGATCCGAGATTACGTGGAGCAAAAGGAGATAGTGATAGACAAGATTGCTTCGGATGACAACATCGCGGACCCTCTCACTAAACCGTTAAAATATGATAAGCATGAAGGGACATTATTTCCATGGGAATTATACGTGTTCCTGAGTTGTAGTAGCTGTTTATATGGATTAGATAAATGTCTCTTTTTCATATACTATTCATAACATCATCGTAATGTTTCATATTTTGTTTTTCATGTGGATTGTACGACAACATTGAACGCCACAAAGTGAACTGAATTACATTATATTTGTTTTGGTCCGTAATCGCCCAAATGAGCTAATAACTCTGGCAATTATATTGTGAAGTTGATTGATGGTGGGTTCAACGAGCTATAAGTCAAACGGTTGACTGATTGATCACAAATACGAGTTATAAAGATACCTCGTAGAACATCGTGACAACGTTATGGAGTCCTAAATGTGTAAAAACATTCAGTGACAGGGCGTGGATTGGACGTCCATAGTGTTCCTAGAGTCGATTCTTTTCACTATCGACTGTCTCTTGAGATTAAGGCAGTTTTTGGGTGACTTTGGTTTCTTTCTCATGGTCGACCGTAATAGGAGGCTAAGCAGATTTTTACTGGGTCATTTCATACTGTGCTTGTATCTGCAGGATTCGAGTTGAAGAAAATATCCAACCTTTATCAGGTTTTGTTATTTCTCAGGGCCACTCGAGGAGCTGTAACTGAAATGCATGGCGATGCTCGAATAATGATTCGTTTATCAGTTAGGTTATTCTCTAGTCGGGAAAACCACTCTTGATATAGATCACTTGTAAAATACGACCTTTGTGAATACGGACTTTGCAAATTGTTTTACATTGAGTGGGAGCAATTTTGGATATGAGAATCGGTTATCGCACATACACTTGTAAGGACAAGTGGGAGATTGTTGGAGCTAGTGTCCTCCACAGTTAGTGTGATAACGTGTATAAATCTCTTACAGGTTCACAGGGTATACTTAGTATTCTTATCAGTTGATTAACGTTTATCGATAACGGTTGGCTTGCTAAAAGTTTGACGTTATTGTCATTTTAATGGCGGTGATCAACTGGTCCCTAAAAGTCACACCTAAAGGATGTGTTTGAGAGATATGATTATATGAAAAATATAATCATATTGATGCCTTATATGACTAAAAGGTTAGTCGATGTATATGACTAAAAGGTTAGTCAATGTAATGATGATACGATTATTTAATACGATTAAATAATACTAGCAGAGACGAATTAAATGTTAATTCGTAATTGAATATAAAGTGTTATATCTAATTAATGTATATAATGAAATTATTTAATACGATTAAATAATGTAAGCTTAAACGAATTAAATGTTAATTCGTAATTAAATAAAAACTGTTATATTTAATTAACAAATTATAAATATACGATATTTATAGTTGACGTAATATTATACGATATTGTCATAATAAATGATGTCAGACCGGTATTAATAAATCAACTAAAAAATGTTGTATGGACTTATTAATATGTGACAACATAAATGACAATAATAATACATACACATATTATACATTATATAAATAAAAGAGGGAAGACTCCTATCTTAACTCTATTTACCAAAAACATGTAGAAGAAAAAGAGGGAGACTCCTCCCTCTACTACACTACTTGGCCGGTTAGGGAGAGGAGAAGAGTTGTATATAAACTCTTCTTCTCTACATCATCAAGATAACAACTTTTTACAAAATTTTGCAGTAAGTTTTGTATTGATTCTAGCACAAGAAAATGCATTTCTCAGAGCATCTTGGGTGCAACAATTAGGAGAATATCGATCTCGATATTTGTTCTTAGGCCATATTGCTAAGACCAAAGGTTGATTCTAATCTTTATGTTTTTCGTTTATGACTCGTATTTCATATATTATAATTTCGTTATAATCCTTAAATTTCATGTTGAAATATACCGATATTTCCCACAGTCTTTGTTTCAGTTGTGTTATTTAGTCTTTGCTTAGGATTAGAGTAATAAGGGGCGTTAGAGTTCTTTGATTCATCTTATATTTTTGATGGTTTATGTCGTTATTGAGGTGTGTTAGTTTTCTTTCCCTTTCTATTGTGTGCTAGTAACATCGAGGACAATGTTTCATTCAAGTATGGGGAGGGAGAATCGTTCCGATTTGTAATCATTTGTATTGTGTGGTGTGTTTATTTCAGTTATTTATTTCAAAAAAAATGGAAAAAATATGAAAAAGAAGATAAAGAAAGAAAATACCCCGGGTAGGTGAAAACCCGAAAGGGCACCTACGCAAGATTGGGATGTGGCCGTGGACGGAGTGAAAACCTGAAAGGACGCTCCGGGTAAAATGAAAAAATGAGTTGCGTGCCACGAAGAGTAGAGTCAGTGTGAAAAAAAAAAGAATAAGCTAGAGTGAAAACCCGAAAGGGCGGGCCCTCTAGGAAAAATAAGGGATTTAGGTGAAAAGAAAAAAATTCTTCCAATGTATTTATGTCCATTTACTATTTTGGAGACGGTCTTGTGTGATTTATAATGTAAGTTTTGTTAGCTTTCTTACACTTTTGTGGACCGGTGTTCGTATGAGCTTATTATTGGTAGTCCTTTGAGTTTACTCGAGGACGAGTAAAGGTCTAAGTGTGGGGAAGTTGATAAGACGAGTTTTGTACATGTTAAGACAGTCGTTGATGTAACTTTCTAAGAGCTACAAGTTGGTATTTCATGGGGTATATTACGTTAATGTATCGTGCTCAATCATTCGTATATCGAGTTATTTACACCGATTTGACTCGAGTATGGAAGACGGAGCAGAAGCCGAGTGAAGCCTCGTGAATGGCTAACTAAGGAAGAAAAGGACCAAGGGTATCTAGGCGAGCCGCCATAAACCCCAGAAGAGCCGCCGCGATAGTCAGAAGTGAGACAAGACATGGGCGAGCCTCCTGCTACCTTGGCGAGTCGCCCAGCTCACGCCAGCCATCGAGACGATCCGCCCACAGATTGCACGTAATAACTCGTGTGTTCGTCATCGTCGTCACATATTTGAGCATGTTCTTTGTCTTGTGCGTAATATTTATTGCTAGTTTTCTTTTCCATAATAGTATCTACTATATTATATTCTTATCATATTATTATTAGTGGAGGACGTGAAGGAATCTATCATTATAATCATTCATCCGTATTATTCTATCATTCTATATTCAATAAGTTGTAATTTGGGGGAAAAACTCAAGAACCCTACTTTTCTCTTTATGATGCAAACTATGAGAAACTAATCCTCCCTTCTCGTCTCAAGGTACTTCGAAAGTATTATTTAATTAATTGTGAGGCCGTCTCAAGGTAATTGTTCAGTTCATGAGATAAAGTTGCAACCTTTAATCTAATATTTGTATGCATTTCATCATAGTTGGGTAAAAGGGGAAATAAATATATAATTTGAACTGATAACCGCGTGTGTTAAAGGTCGTTATTTTCGTTGATTGGTCTATTCGTTTATGGTGTTAGTGAATTCAATATAGATGCTTGGATTAGACTATTCATTAATAAGGTTGCTTAGTCTCGCGTTTCGAACTGAGTAATTTTATAAAAGGAACAATAAAACTCTTGTTTTACAGCTGGGTACTCAAGGGATAAATTGGGATTAGTGGTCGATGAGCAGTTGTTAATTAGTTAATGGATAAACCTTGACTCAGGACTTTTAATCATCTGAATTAATCTTATTTATTTATTACTTGTTTAGTTAGTCATTAGTCATTCAATAAACACAAAACCCCCTTTCTAATTGTTGTTTTACTCTATATTATTTACACATTAATTGCATAGCCTTCCATGTGGATTCGACACCTAACTTACCTCTACTATATAGTTTAAACTAATTGGACATTATTGTCAATATTTGCGAGCATACGACTTTGGCTCACCACACACACAAGGCCCCGCCAAAGAATAAAGAAGCCTCTACTCCTACTAGTGCTTCAGTCATGGTGATAGGTTGCTCTACTATCAAGGAGCAGGTCTAAACCATGAATACGCTCATCGAAAAGATGATGAAGGAGAATGAAAGAAGACTAAGAGGATTGATGACATTTAGGAGGAAATTGTGGAGCTTTATGACAGGAAGGGTCACATCGATCATAGCGACAATGACAAGCCCAGTGACAACGACAAGGACGATGACGACGATGACAGTGAAAAGCCTAAAAACGCGATTGGCGTGTTCACTAAAAAGAAGCTACAAGAACTGATAGCCAAAACCATCAAGAGTCAGCTAGGTGATAGCTCAACTAGCAGTGGACGCTACATCAAGCCTTAACTAAGAGGATTGATAGCCTACACATGCCCACTGGCTATCAACCTCTAAAGGTTCAACAGTTCGATGGGAAAGGGAACCCAAAGCAATATATTGCCCACTTCGTCGAGACATGTAACAATGTTCGGACCGAGGGTGATCTTCTAGTGAAGCAGTTTGTGCGTTCAACTGGTACACGAATTTGGACTCTGAGGCAATTGACAGCTGGGATGTAACAACCCGAAAAGTACCCAATTTGCTTAAGCAATAGCTTATGGATACTTTTCAGTAGAACTTAAGTTTTTAATATAGGAATTTTTGTTCCGAGTCGTATTTTGAAATTCCGCGTTCGTATTTGGAATTTTTGAGAGATTTCATGAAAAGACCGTTTTTGGCCATCTTTGACTTTTCTTGACTTTTAAACCGTCTTTGACTTTTTCTTGACTTTTTAAAGTCGTCATTGACTTTTTATTGATTTTTAAGTCGTCATAAACTTTTCTTGACTTTTAAGTCATTTTTGACTTTTCTCAACTTTTAAGTCGACTTTGACTTTTGTTGACTTTTCCCGACTCGTCTTGCGATTTTGAAGACCGAAATTTTATTTAAAAAATTATATTTTGGATTTATTTTTATTAAGATTTATTAGGATTTATCATAATTTAATATAATTATTTTGAATTTATTCGGAATTTAAAGAATAACTTTTACGGTTTTTAATCGAACGTCATTTAACTATTCCCGACGCATCGTAATGCGCGCAACAAACTCGAAACTCGACTTTGGCATGAGTCACCCGCGCGTGTCATCGCTTTCCACTCACCATTAGATATTTTATTTATTTTGATTAAACTAATCAAAATATCTAGATATTTATTAACTTTATCGATCCGTTAACGAAAATTACGCAAATCGAGCAAAAACAGACCCGGAAGTCACCATACCACACGGCTCAAAAAGTCCTCTAGTAGCCTTGATATTTTCATTACTTTTGATACAATAATCATAATATCTAGATATTTGTTATAATTAACTTTATCGTTAATTATATTTAATCGTTTCCCGTAAAACAATTAGTAAACGCGAGTCAATTACGTAACAACAATTTCAAAACCCGACATCATTATTGGCCTATATTTACACGGCTCCAACCACCCATCATAACTCACAAACAACTTTTCATCTTTCAACAAATCAAATAAAGATCAAAACATCACTTTATTTAATCGTTCTTCGTGTGCTTCATCGTTCATCATTTGTTCTTCATCGTTCTTGAGCAAAACCTTCATAAAATCTTCGTTTCTTAATTAAATCCTTCCTACTTTATATTTCTAGACTCTCCTCTTCGCTCTCCTCTTCACGTACGGTTTAATTTCAATTACGTCAAGGATCGTTTTCAACACGTTAATTATGGAAATTCATATTTAGTTCTAATAATGTTTTCTGTTATTCTTATAGGGGAAGATTTGAAGAGGAGTTGGAGACTGATATTTTGGGTGAAGATTAGTAGGGAGAATCCGTATTATAGATATTTCTGATTATTTTGGTGCAAGTGTTGGATAGTAAGGGAACAATTCCGTTTTACTCGACGAATTAATGTCACATGAGGTTTTAGTTTGTTCATGTATGGTTATGTATGATTTTAGTTAGTAACTTAGCTTTAGTTTTGTTTCTTTTGATTTTGGTTCATCTTTATTTTTGGTTCATATTTTTATGATTTATGGAGTTTTAGTTAGTAATATGCTAAGGAGTGTTATTATTATGTTTTATGAATTTTTATGATTTTTCCATAAGTAATGATTTTATGTTGTGTTGGAAATTTTAACAAGTTTAGTGTTCTTGGTAAATTTTGATGATTTTCCATAAGTTATGATTTTTATGATTTTATATGAAGTTATAATATATTTAGTGTTCTTGGTAAATTTTTATGATTTTCCATAAAGTTATGATTTTTATGTTGTTTAGGAAATTTTAACAAGTTTTGTGTTCTTGAGGAATTTTGAGGATTTTTAATAAGTTTTGATTTTTATGTTGTCTTATTGTTCTTGATGATTTTTATGTTGTTAGGAATTTTTATGTTGTTTTAGTGTTCTTGATGAATTTGGATGCTTATTCATAATAATGATTTTTGTATGATGGTTGTTAAAATGGGTGTTTGATAATTTAAAACATGTTAGAATAAATTTGTTGTTGTTTGTTGGGTGAACCGTGGATAGGGCAAGAACCGGACCAACCAGACCGGTCCAGGCCGGTTCAGACCCGGTCTGGGTTGGTCCATGGTGGGTCCGGGTTTTGGTCTTTGGGTTGTGTCGATGTTTGATTGATTGGTTGTTGTTTTGACGGGTTTTAACTATGTTAAAGCATGCGGGAAATATTGGAAAACGGTTTTTAGAAATTTTAGGCAAAACAGCCCATTGAGCCCAAATCAGGCCGTGAGGCCCAAATCAGGCCCATGTGGGTCCGGTCCAACTCAGCCCGTGGGTCCCACTTTGGGACTTGTGACGGTTTTTGAGTTATCGTCATTTTTATCGTGTTTTGTAATATTTAGCAAGTGGGAAATATTAATAAGTAAAATATTTAATTAAAAAGGTTTTTCATAAATTATTATTTCTCACATGTTAGAAATTATAAGATGAGGTCGTAGTTTAATTTGTTATCATTTAAGTCAAACGGGTTTTTGGGTATAATATGATAATTCACATGTTAGAAGTAGTAATAAAATAACATGTAATGAATATGTTGATTTTATGTCTATGTGATAAAGACTCTGCTTCTAGCCGGTTTGATCCAACGGGTTTGGTCAAACTAAGATCTAGTCAGCCCCGATTTGACTGATGACCCGTCGCGGGACTCGGGTCGGGGATTTGTCTTCAAGAAAGGTTGTATTTAATTACTGAATTAGCCTTAGTAGATATGAGGCGATATGATATTTGATTTTTTATGTATATGCAATTAGTCACATGATAGGATGTGTTCCCGTGACTGTTTGTTTATATGGTTGGTGTCGTGTTGACTAAGTACCCATAGAGAATTATGGATATATGGCGTCTTGACCATTCTAATTCTAAATGAGTATCTTGGACCATGACATTGATAGGTCCGTACTGTCTTTAACGAGTATATAGTTCGCCGCTTGATAGCTTTTGTGTCTCGGCTTGGTGGGTTTATATCCAAGTCGGGGCATGGCTGCCTTATCCATTTTGGGACTGGAGCCAGCTTAAGTACTAGCCATCTCTGCTTAGGGGGGCGCCTAGTAGAGTTTCTCATAGACGGTTATGTCATGGGACGGGGAACGGAATAGCTGTTGTCGCTAGGTCTGATCAGTCTAGGACTAGGATGTTTTTCCTACCTTGTGGTATAGCCTCGAGTTACAGAAGTCGACTATTGACTGTACTAAGAACTTATGCCTGTTTGTAGAAGTATTGGTCTTTCATGTTTGTATGATTCTATGAGTTCTAGAAGGTGAGATGCAAGCCGGCTAGGATTGATAGAGTTTGGATTACCGATTGTTAACTGATTCACATGATTACGTGTTGATTAGGGTGTGAGTGTATCAGGGCCATGTTACATGGTAACCGCTGAGCCAGCATACCAGCTTCCCTACCTCGTGTTATATTTTATTATCGGATTCACATGATAGCTTTCATATGATAGGTTATATGTTAGTTAATTGTTTCATAACATGAAAAGCATATCATATATGTTAAGGTTTTGTATTTTCAATATACATTGCTTTTATGTTATTCATGTTTAATTAAACTCGACATTTCATGGCTGGGAGAACTCGGAGTTACTCCCCACTGACTGTGGCTTCCGTGTTTATATTTAATGCGGTCGAACAGGTGGTGTTGCGTATTTGGGGTACATGGACGAGCTAGCGAGCGAAGTATTTACCTTGGACCTATATTCGGTTCATAGTTTGTATATTATTGTACACACTTTTATTTCCGTATTTATACGGGAGATATGTCTCCCGTCTTGTAGATTTCTTTTGTATAATAGTATTTCCGTTTTGTAATGACCTTTTTTATGTTATTACACCTTCGTTATGTATCATTATATTTCGTTTATGTATTTAAATAATTTTTTTCTTTCCGCAAATTTGAGGGTGTCACAGTTGGTATCAGAGCTATTTTGCTCCCGACGCACGTTTGTGTACCCTTGTATAAATAACTTGACCTTAAGAAATAATAAACCGTGAGATAGAAGGGGAAGATGGGTAGATTAGGATTTATGTTGTAGTCTCTTTGTTCTTGCTAAATGATAAGTACTAATCTGTGTTTTAATTTTGCAAGATGCCTCCGAGGATTGACAACACTATTTTGGCAGCTCTTACCGTAATTATCCAAAACCAGCAAAATCTGCAAAACCAGCAAGCTAATCCGATTCCTACTCCTGTTCCTGATCGGGAGAGACACGGTAGTTATACGTGGGTTGCTTCACAGCTATCGAGGAGCCAAGCAAAAACCTACGATGGCGAAGTTGATCCCGTTAAACTTTCGGTGTGGTTACGAGAGATGGAGAAGAGTTTTTCTCTTTATGATTTCCTTGAAGAGGACAAGGTCCGTCTAGCTTCTCACTTCTTAGAGAAGGAAGCGGATCAGTGGTGGACTCTTTCTGGTCCTACCGCGAAGTTGGAGCCTAATTTTGGGTGGACTCGTTTCCGTGAGCTCTTGGAAGCGAGGTTTTACCCCGATGAGTTGAGACAGCAAAAGTTGAAGGAGTTCATGGATTTTAAACAAGGACTTCTTTCTGTTCAGGAGTTTACTACCCGGTTCAATGAGTTGGCTCATTATGCCACTCGACTTATTAGGGTAGAGGAAGACAAAGCCTTCTTTTATTTGGGAAAGCTTTCTCCCCAGATAAAGGGGAAGATCAGTAGAGGTTCCACTTCTTTTGTCTCGATCTATAATGATGCCATTTGGGCGGAGAGTTCTATCCGGGAGATTGCCGAGGAAGCTCGTGCTTCTTATATTGCTCCTAATTCTTATGGCAAGAGGCCTTTATATCCTTCCTCCCGTCCTTCTTTTTCTCCCTCTTTTCCAAACAAGAGGAGAAACTTCCAGAGTGGACCGGCTAATCAGAGAAACCGTCCCTTTGTTCCGAGCCACAACAACGACCTTAAAGGTCGTGTCTGCTTTACATGCAAGATGCCTATTCATCCGGGGGTTGGCTGCTTTAACAAGCCGTTTGTGTGCTTTATTTGCCAGAAACCGGGTCACAAGGCGAATGTATGTCCTGAGAGGAAGGGTACGGTGTCTACACCGGTTATTTCTGGGAGACCTAAGGGTCGTATTTTTATTATGAGCCGTGCTGAGGCGGATGCCCAACCCGATATTGTGACGGGTATGTTCTCGATTTATGATTTACCGTGTTTAATTTTATTTGACACGGGAGCTTCTTTATCTTTTATTTCCATGAGACTATCCGATAAGTTACCGCTTAAAGCTTCAGTAGGAGAAACTACTCCTATATCGTTACCATCCGGAGAAGTATTTTCATGTTCTTATCTTCATTCCGACATTCCAATATCCATAAATGGATCTATTTTTCCGGCGAATCTTTTACGTTTTCCTCTTGAAGAGTTCGATATTATTTTGGGCATGGATTGGTTATCTACTTATCATGCTCGATTTGAATGCCGTGACCAGAAGATTATTCTTAAAAGTCCTTTGGGTGCTCGTATTTCTTATCAAGGAGGAAGAAAGCAAACTATTGTGAAGTTAATCTCGGCTATGAAAATGTTGAATGTTCTGAAGAAGGGTCATCAAGCATTTTTATGTGTAGTGACTACTTCTGATTCTTCTCTTCCTTCTTTCAAGGATGTTCCTATTGTTCGAGAATTTCCTGATGTATTTCCCGATGAATTACCCGGGATTGCTCCTGAAAGGGATGTTGAATTTTCCATTGATCTAGTTCCTGGAACTGGACCAATTGCCAAAGCTCCTTATCGTATGGCTCCTTCCGAATTGAAGGAGTTGAGAATTCAACTTGATGATTTAATTGAGAAAGGCTTTATGAGGCCTAGTGCTTCTCCTTGGGGTGCGCCCGTACTATTTGTCAAGAAGAAAGACGGTTCTATGCGGATGTGCATTGATTACCGTGAATTGAACCGTGTTACCATCAAAAACAAATATCCTCTCCCTCGTATTAATGATCTTTTTGACCAGTTACGGGGTGCTTCTATTTTTTTCCAAGATTGATCTTAGATCGGGTTATCATCAGATTCCCGTTCGGGAAGCAGATATTCCGAAGACTGCTTTCAGCTCGAGGTATGGTCATTTCGAATTCAATGTGATGCCATTCGGTTTGACTAATGCTCCAGCTATATTCATGGATCAGATGAATCGTACCTTCCGGGAGTATCTTTATAAATGTGTGGTGGTATTTATTGATGACATTCTGATCTTTTCAAAATCTAAGGAAGAACATGCTGATCACCTTCGAACCATTTTGAGTGTTCTTCGACGCCAAAAGTGGTATGCAAAGTTCTCCAAGTGTGAATTCTGGTTGCCCGAGGTATCTTTCCTTGGTCATGTCATTTCCAAAGACGGTGTTATGGTCGATCCAGCTCAAATTGAGGCAGTTATGGATTGGAAAAGTCCGAAAAATGTGTCCGAGATTCGGAGTTTCCTTGGTTTAGCAGGTTATTATCGTCGGTTTGTGAAAGATTTCTCCAAATTAGCAAGACCGATGACTCAATTGCTAAAGAAGTAAGCAAAGTATATTTGGACTGATGAATGTGAAGTTGCCTTCTTAGAATTGAAGAAGAGATTGACTACCGCACCGGTCTTAACTTTACCAGATGATGAAGCGGATTATGATGTATATTGTGATGCTTCAAAGCATGGTTTGGGATGTGTCTTAATGCAGAATAGAAAGGTTATTGCTTATGCTTCTCGACAACTCAGGGTTCATGAAGTGAATTACCCGACTCATGATCTTGAGTTAGCAGCGGTGGTACATGCCTTGAAAACTTGGAGACATTATCTTATTGGAGTTCATTGCCGAATTTACACCGATCATAAGAGCTTGAGGTGCATTTTTACTCAGAAGGAATTGAACATGAGGCAGAGAAGATGGTTGGAGTTAGTGAATGATTATGAGGCTGAGTTGATTTATCACGAGGGAAAAGCAAATGTCGTGGCAGATGCTTTGAGTAGAAAGACTAGTCATTCATTAAATGCTCTTGGTACTTTACCCGATGAACTGGTAACCGAGTTTCAGAAGCTTCAGATACAGTTCGTTGGGAAAGGATTTGATTATCTTGGTGCTTTGACCGCGGAACCTGATTTTTATCGTGAGATTCGTACGTGTTTACCGGAGGATGCTACTTTTATCGCCATTCGATCAAAAATTCTACTTGGGCAAGCAAAGGATTGTGTGGTGGATAATGATGGCTACCTTCGTTACCATGGTCGAATGTATGTTCCGAGAAGTGCCGAGTTGAGGAAGAGAATACTTGATGAAGCTCACCTTTCTCCTTATTCTATTCATCCGGGCGGGGACAAAATGTACAAAGATTTGAGACCACAATTTTGGTGGCCTAGGATGAAGATTGAAGTGAAGGAGTATGTTAGTAGATGTCTTACTTGTCAAAAGGTGAAGATTGAACATCAAAGACCCGGAGGTTTGCTGCAACCTTTGGAAATTCCTCTGTGGAAGTGGGAGTCTATTTCTATGGACTTCGTGATGGCTTTACCTACTACCTCTAGTGGGAAGAATGCCATCTGGGTTATTGTGGACCGTCTGACGAAGTGTGCCAGATTCATACCTATCAAAGAAACTTCAAGGATAGAGGTCTTAGCTGGTGCTTATGTGAAAGAAATAGTACGCTACCATGGAGTTCCTAAAGATATAGTTTCAGATCGTGATCCGAGATTTGGTTCCCGATTCTGGACGGCTTTGCAAGAAGCCATGGGTAGTAAATTGTTGATGAGCACAGCTTTTCATGCCGCTACTGATGGTCAGACCGAGAGGACGATCCAGACTTTGGAAGATCTTCTTCGTGCTTGTGCTTTAGACTTTCATACATCTTGGGAGAAGTGTTTGCCTTTGGTGGAATTTTCTTATAACAACAGTTATCATGCTTCTATCAAGATGTCACCATACGAGGCTTTATACGGTAGGAAGTGCCGTAGTCCTGTTTGTTGGGATCAAGTACAAGATGATCATATGTTGAGTCCCGACATTGTTACTGAAACGATCGATCAAGTTCAAGTCATTCGTGAACGAATGAAAGCCGCTCAAGATAGACAGAAATCCTATGCCGATGTTCGTCGACGACCGCTTGAATTTGATGTTGAAGACCGGGTATTTCTTAAAGTGTCACCAATGAAAGGAGTGAAACGGTTTGGAGTGAAAGGGAAGTTGAGTCCTAAATATATTGGACCGTTTCGTGTGCTTAAAAGAGTTGGTCCTGTTGCTTATCGTTTGGAATTACCTCCGAACTTGAGTAAAGTTCATGATGTGTTCCATGTTTCGCAATTGAAGAAGTATATCAGTGATCCGAGTCATATTATTCAAGAAGAAGTGTTGGACTTGGAACCTATTTTGGCTTTGGAAGAAAGGCCGATTCGTATACTTGAAAGGGCTAACAAACAACTCCGAAACAAAGTGGTACCTTTAGTTCGTATCCTTTGGCGTTGTGGAAACGTCGAATCAGAAACTTGGGAACCCGAAGCTAAAATGTTAGCTAAATATCCCGAGCTCTTTGCGTGAGGTAAATTTCCTTCTTTCTTTCCTCTTCTTATTCGATTTAACCGTTCGAAGATGCCGTTCCTTCTACCGATATTCGTGACTGCTGACGAGAACCTGCCGTTCCGTAGATAAGACCCCGTATTTTATTACAAATAGATTTTTAACAGTTTTGAAATAGACCTACATATATGTTACGTTCCTTCTTCTAAGTTTCGAGGACGAAACTTTTTAAAAGGAGGGGTGATTGTAACAACCCGAAAAGTACCCAATTTGCTTAAGCAATAGCTTATGGATACTTTTCAGTAGAACTTAAGTTTTTAATATATGAATTTTTGTTCCGAGTCGTATTTTGACATTCCGCGTTCGTATTTGGAATTTTTGAGAGATTTCATGAAAAGACCGTTTTTGGTCATCTTTGACTTTTCTTGACTTTTAAACCGTCTTTGACTTTTTCTTGACTGTTTAAAGTCGTCATTGACTTTTTATTGATTTTTAAGTCGTCAGAAACTTTTCTTGACTTTTAAGTCATTTTTGACTTTTCTCGACTTTTAAGTCGACTTTGACTTTCGTTGACTTTTCCCGACTCGTCTTGCGATTGTGAAGACCGAAATTTTATTTAAAAAAATTATATTTTTGATTTATTTTTATTAAGATTTATTAGGATTTATCATAATTTAATATAATTATTTTGAATTTATTCGGAATTTAAAGAATAACTTTTACGGTTTTTAATCGAACGTCATTTAACGATTCCCGACGCATCGTAATGCGCGCAACAAAATCGAAACTCGACTTTGGCATGAGTCACGCGCCCATGTCATCGTTTTCCACTCACATGAGATAGTTTAATTCTTTTGATTAAACTAATAAGAATATCTTAGATATTTTCAACTTTATCGATCAGTTAACGAAACGTACGCAAATCGAGCAAAAACAGACCCGTTGCTCACCATACCACACGGCTCAAAAGTCCTCTAATGGCCTTGATATTTTCATTACTTTTGGATACAATAATCATAATATCTAGATATTTGTTATAATTAACTTTATCGTTAATTATATTTAATCGTTTACCGTAAAATAATTAGTTAACGCGAGTCAATTACGGAACAACAATTTCAAAACTCAACACCTTTATTGGTCTATCAACTCACGGCCAACTCCACTCCACTTTACTCACAAACAACTTTTCATCTTTCAACAAATCAAATAAAGATCAAAACATCACTTTATTTAATCGTTCTTCGTGTTCTTCATCGTTCATCATTTGTTCTTCATCGTTCTTGAGCAAAACCTTCATAAAATCTTCGTTTCTTAATTAAATCCTTCCTACTTTATATTTCTAGACTCTCCTCTTCGCTCTACATCTTCACGTACGGTTTAATTTCAATTCCGTCAAGATCGTTTTCAACACTTTAATTATGAGAAATTTAGTTTTATGTGCTAATAATGTTTTTCTTGTCATATTTTTATAGGGGAAGATTTTGAAGACGAGTTTGGAGACTCGTATATTTTGGGTGAAGATTAGGAGAAGGGTTTCTTATTATATATTTCTTATTATTATTTTGGTGCTAATTATTTTGGCTAGCTAAGGTAACGATTCCGTTTTACTCGACGAATTAATGTCACATAGCCTTAGTTTGTTTTTGTAGTCTTTAGTTTTGGCTCATGTTATAGTATTTAAGAGTTAAGTTAGTAACATAGCCTTTAATTTGATTTATTTGGAATTTTGGTTCATCTTTATTTTTGGTTCATGTTTTATGATTTATGGATTTTTAGTTAGTAATATGTTAAGTAGTGATTATTATGTTGTTTTATGATTCTTGATGATTTTTAAGTTGTAGAGAATTTTTATGATGATTTATTGTTCTTGATAATTTTTAAGTTGTAGGAAATTTTTATGTTGATTTATTGTTCTTGAAGAATTTTAATGATTTTTACTAAGTTATGATTTTTATGTTGTTTAGGAAATTTTAACAAGTTTGTGGTTCTTGATGAATTTTGATGATTTTTAACAAGTGATGATTTTTTTTTATGTTGTTTATGAAATTTTAACAAGTTTAGTGTTCTTGACAAATTTTGATGATTTTTAATAAGTATGATTTTTATGGATGTTTGTTAAAATGGTTGGTTGATGATTAAAACATGTTAGAATTTATTTTGTGTTGTTGGTGTGGAGAACCGTGTAGAGGCAGCCCAAACCGGGCCCAACCAGGCCGGTCCAGGCCGGTTCAGGCCGGTCTGGGTTGGTCAAGGTGGGTCCGGGTTTTGGTCTTTGGGTTGTGTCGATGTTTGATTGATTGGTTGTTGTTTTGACGGGTTTTGAATATCTTAAAGCATGCGGGAAATATTAGAAAAACGGTTTTAAATAAAAAGTGTAAAATCTGCCATTTTTATCAAAACAGGCCGTGGGGCCCAAAACAGGCCCATGTGGGTCCGGCCCAATTCAGCCCGTGGGTCCCACCTTGGGACTCGGGTCGGTTTTTGAGTTATCGTCATTTTTATCGTGTTTTGTAATATTTAGCAAGTGGGAAATATTAATAAGTACAATATTTTAATTTAAAAGGTTTTTCATAAAATTATTAATTCTCACATGTTAGAAATTATAAGACAAGATCGTAGTTTAATTGGATATCATTTAAGTCAAGCGGGGTTTTACGTAATATTTAATAATTCACATGTTAGAAGTTTTATTAAAATAACATGTAATGAATATGTTGATTTTTATGTCTATGTGATAAAGACTCTGTTTCTAGCCGGTTTGATCCAACGGGTTTGGTCAAACTAAGATCTAGTCAGCCACGATTTGACTGATGACCCGTCGCGGGACTCGGGTCGGGGATTTGTCTTCAAGTAAGGTTGTATTTAATTATTGAATTAGCCTTAGTAGATATGAGGCGATATGATATTTGAATATGATTTATTTGCAATTAGTCACATGATAGGATGTTTTCCCGTGACTGTTTGATTATATGGTTGGTGTCGTGTGGACTAAGTACCCATAGAGAATTATGAATATATGGCGTCTTGACCATTCTAATTCTAAATGAGTAGCTTGGACCATGACATTGATAGGCAAGTACTGTTTTGAGTCGATGTTCACCTGATGATAGCTTTTGTGTCTCGGCTTGGTGGGTTTATATCCAAGTCGGGGGCATGGCTGCCTAGTTCCACTTTGGAAATGGAGCCAGCTTAAGTACTAGCCATCTCTGCTTAGGGGGTCGCCTAGTAGAGTTTCTCATGTACGGTTATGTCATGGGACGGGGAACGGAATAGCTGTTGTCGCTAGGTTTGATCAGTCTAGGACTAGGATGTTTTCCTACCTTGTGGTATAGCCTCGAGTTACAATCGACTATGGGCCGTGCTAGGAACTTATGCCTGTTTATAGAAGTATTGGTCTTTTATGTTTGTATGATTCTATGAGTTTTAGAAGGTGAGATGCAAGCCGGCTAAGAATGATAGAGTTTGGATTCCCGATTGTTAACTGATTCACATGATTACGTGTTGATTAGGGTTTGAGTGTATCAGGGCCATGTTACATGGTAACCGTTGAGCCAGCATACCAGCTTCCCTACCTTGTGTTATATTTTATTATCGGATTCACATGATAGCTTTCATATGCTAGGTTATATGTTAGTTAATTGTTTCATAACATGAAACGCATATCATATATGTTAAAGTGTTGTATTTTCTATATACATTGCTTTTATGTTTTTCATGTTTCATTAAACTCGACATTTCGTGGCTGGGAGAACTCGGGTTACTCCCCACTGACTGTGGCTTCCGTGTTTATATTTAATGCGGTCGAACAGGTGGTGATGCATACTTTGGGTACATTGACGAGCTAGCGAGCGAAGTAATTACCTTGGACCTATATTCGGTTCTTAGATTGTATATTATTATACACTCTTTTATTTCCGTATTTATACGGGGG
>JAIUZE010023859.1:0-13083 GCA_022085475.1 Heliosperma pusillum | reverse complement strand
GAGCCAGGTTGTAGCATACATGTTTATTTTGGACATTTTTATTAAGTTCTAAGATAACCAATAAAATCAAAAATTAAAGTTTAAATTTGATTTGGACGGATATTTTTGGTGCATGCATACCTACTGACTTCAAAATGTTTGTGGTCAAGTTTTGCGATTTTAAGGATTAATGTTCTATTTATAATGATTTATGCTTTTTAAACCGAGTTAACATGCATTTTTATGTTAAAAGTTAACTAAAACTAGTTTCATCTTGATTCTGGCCGTGAAATTTTAATATGATCTCACATGAATGTCTAAAATACCGTATGTAAAATTTTGTGACTTTTAATTAAGTATTGCATGTTTATTGATTTTTATGAGATAAAAGTCGATAATATGAGATTATAATGTTCATAAAACTGAAACGTCCTTTTATGGTCATGAAATTTTTTGGTACATTTTACAATATTATTTATATCATCTTGGTGAAATTTGGTAATTTTTTTCACTATTTTAATATATTTATTGATTTTTATTTGATAAAACCGATAAATAAAAAGTTATTTGTTCGTAAATTAATTCGAACTTTTTGGGCAAATATTTTTTGTTTTTTGAGTTCCCGGAAATTTTAGAGAATGTACAAAATTTCTGGTTTCAAATTTTTATGATGTTTAATTATTTTTTTTCGGTTTATTTCATAGATTTTATAATTAAACCTCTATATTTAGCAAATACGATTAAATCAAACAAATTAAATACAAAGAAAACTAGTGGAGACTAATTTTGAGTTCTAAATCAGTTTAGATAATTAGTTTTAGGTTAAATACGATTTAAGAGTTGATTATTAATAGTTAAAAATCCATAAAATCCATAAAACCGAGCTAAAATGAGCATGGCAAGTGTTAAGGGCGATTTTGGCATGATTTTTGTAGCATTTTTTTATGTTGTTTATGTTGAATGAATGAATTTCATTTATTTATTTTAATGCAAGTTGTACCTAGTATGGCCTAGATTATTTTAACCGGTATTACCCGTAATGTAAGGGAATACCGATTCGGTTGTAATTTATTGCGATCTCGTATCGCCGGTTTGTAATAATTAATAATTTCATTTTATAGATCAAATGTATAATAGGAATTTGCTATGTATTCAATTGTATATTGGTAATTATTTATTGTGAAGACGAGATTCCCGAAATTGGTGTTCCAAAAGACGGTGCCATTTTGGAGCGTATTCCTAAAGAGGCAAGGGACCAAGGAGTTTGTTTCCGATTTTGTAATCATCTAGTTAATAAGATTAGCTAGGTGGCCATACTAGGATTTATTATTTGTTAATTATTTGCTTATGTTTTCCGCTCATGCCAAAATTGCCATGCATTTTTTTTTCTCGATTGTCAATTCAATGTTATTCAAAATTCGCCGACTTAGTTCACTTATAGGGAATTAATAACTAAATTGGCAAGACCTCTCACACAACTTAAAATAAATTGAGATTTAGCCTTACCAATTAATGCACCTATGAATCCCGTGTTAATTAGGACAACCACAACGTGGACTTTTTTACCTCGGGTACGTAGGGTGATGCAATCACATGCCTAAATTGGGTTGGACTCAAAGGGATAAGTGTTATCTCGGGACTAGGACACGGGTTTAGATGAAATCCGTCGACCGAGAGTTCTAGGAGTAGAATTAGTCAAATTGTTGACTTACCGTCTATTACATAACGGTGGCATAACATGTTCATTTTTATTTAAAATGCGGGTCTCGGAATCACTTATATAATTTCGTGAGGGGTCATTATATGAGTGACTTGTATAAATTATTTTTATAAGTAACAATTGATTAAAACAATGAATGTTAATATTTCCTAATTTTGTTGTAGTAATTCAATCGCAATGGCAAACAATAACAACAACAATACCGTTCAACTTGGCAAAGACTCATGGCTAAGGTCCATAATGGACAAATGCATCTTAAAAACGAAAGATCTAATTTCGTCGAGTGGGAGAAAACGATTAAGGGCGCGGCGTTATCGGATAACGTCTTGCGTTACTTGACCGAGCCCCCTTCTAATGAACTCAGCCCAAGGGCTACTTATGCGGCCAAGGCCGCCTATGAGGAGTACTTGAAAGTAGCAAATGACGTCAAGATGGTCTTGATATGGTCAATGTCCTCAAGTCTTAAGCAACAATACATCACCCGAGGGTGACCATGGCGTTTTCTCAATCACCTGATATACGCCAATAAGATGTTATGACGCGGCTTTTTGAAGCCAAGCTAGAGAAGGGCCAAAAGGTTGGCCCACATGTGCTCAAGATGGTTGAGCATGTGGACACCCTAGATCGTCTAGGGGTTAAGATTCCAAAGAAGCTAGCGGTTGGCCGCATCCGTCACTCACTTCCTCCCAAGTTCACCCAAACTAGGGCGAACTATAACATGCGTGGCATGGAGAAGAGCTTTCATGAACTCCATGCCCTCCTTACCCAAGTCGAAAGGGATATAGAGGCTAGTGGGAGTGAGAAAAAAGACGTTCTTTCAATGAAGTTGAATAAATTAAAGCTTGGGGATCAAAAGCGAAAGGGCAAAGCTAAGGCCCAATTTAAGAAGCATGAGAAACTAAAGGGCAAAGCTATTGTGAATAGCAATGCTAAGGCTAAGGGCAAGAAGCATGTCGACACCGAATCTTTTTATTGTAAAGGCAAAAGACATTGGAAAGGCAATCGTCCTAAGTATTTGAAGGATGAGAAGGACGGATGTGTGACACCGTCAAGTATAATCCTCTCTTCTCTCTATATGATAGATATTAACTATGCTTGCACTTCTACTTGGATATTTGATACCGGATGTGGTTCTCACCTTTTTAATCATTTGCAGGGCCTGAAAGACGTGCGAGTACTAGCCAAGGGTGATGTGGACCTATGAATGGGGAATAGAGCAAGAGTAGTCGCCGTCTCCGTAGGAACTTAAGTACTCACCTTAGCTAGTGGTCTTGAATTGTATTTAAATAATTTTTATTTTGTACCCTCCTTGACCAAGAACATTATCTCCATTTCCGTGCTTGAAGCGGAAGGTTTTTATTTTGTAATCAAGAACAATAGTTGTTCATTTTCATTTAATGATGTGTTTTATGGTAAAACCGTCTCTATTGGAGGTATTTATGTTCTAGATAATGTTAATGAAGTTTATCATGTAGAGAGCAAGAAGCTCAAATTAGGTGAACCTAATCAATCATACCTTTGGCATTGTCGTAGGTCATATAAACGAACGGTGCATACAGAGACGTGTTTCAACGAAACTTCTCAAACCATTTGATTACAAATCTTATGGTGTATGTGAATCTTTCCTTTTGGGCAAAATGACTCGTGCTCCTTTTACGGGAAAAGAGACACGAGCAAGTGAAGTATTAGGCCTTGTACATACGGATGTGTGTGGCCCAATGACTCTCCAAGCTAGAGGTGGTTATAATTACTTCATTACCTTTACCGACTACTTGAGTAGATATGGATATGTCTACTTAATGAGGCATAAGAGTGAGGCCTTTGAAAAGTTCAAAGAGTTTTAACACGAAGTAGAAAAGCAATTGAATAAGAAGATTAAAACCCGACGATTCGATCGTGGTGGTGAATACCTAAATAATGAATTTGATTCACACCTAAAAGATTGTGGTATAGTATCACAATGGACTCCTCCTGGCACACCTCAACTAAATGTTTTGCCCTAAAGGAGAAATCGATATTTATTAGATATGGTTCGGTCAATGATGAGTCTCACAAAGCTTCCTGATTTGTTTTGGGGATTTGCTATCTTAACCGCAATATTTTCACTAAAACGTAGCCCGCCTAAAGTGGCAGATAAGACTCCATATGAGATATGGAAAGGAAATGCTCCTTATTTGTCGTTTATGAGAATTTGGGGTTGCGAGGCGTATATTCATGACAAGTCTAACGACAAACTCGTACCCTGATCCAACAAATGTCTTTTTGTAGGGTATCCTAAGGCAACACGTGGTTATAACTTCTACAAGCGTCACGAGGACAAAGTGTTTATGGCTCGTGATGCTGTCTTTCTAGAAAACGATTTCGTTTCTAAAAGGCAGAGTGGGAGAAAATTTGAACTTGATGAAGTTCAAGAGCCACAAACCGAAAATGAAGTGGAGGAAAACGTTCCCTCGTCGTCTGAAACGGTTGTTGTCCCTAGAAGGTCAAGTAGAATTAGTCATCAACCTGACCGTTACCTCGAACGCATCGAGGAAGATGGTGATTTGTTACTTTTTGAAAGTGATGAACCCACCACCTACAAGTCGGTTATTTCTAGTCCCGACTCTGCGCATAGACTTGATGCCATGCGATCCGAAATGAATTCTATGTGCGAAAACCAAGTATGGGACTTGGTAGACTAACCTGAAAAGGTACGACCTCTTCAGTGCTAGTGGATCTATAAGATCAAAAACGGCATAGATGAACATAATAATGTCTACAAAGCTAGATTGGTGGTGAAAGGCTTTACTCAAGTTCATGGTTTACACTATGACGAAACTGTCGCCCCAGTCGCTATGCTTCGATCCATTAGGATTCTCTTAGCGGTTGCCACATTTCATAACTATGAAATTGGCAAATGGATGTCAAAACCGCCTTCTTGAATGGGATTCTAGAAGAGGAAGTGTACATGACACAACCTGAAGATTTTGTGGATAAATCCAACCCTAAAAAGGTGTGCAAACTTAAGAGATCCATTCATGGTCTTAAGCAAGAATCGAGGAGTTGGAATCATCGCTTCGATTATGTTATTAAACAAAACAGTTTCACTCGAAGTGTCGAGGAGCCATGTTTATACATGAAGTTTAGTGGAAGCAAAGTTACTTTCCTTATTTTGTATGTGGATGACATACTTCTCATTGGAAATGATATACCAATGCTTACTTCTACAAAGGAGTGGCTAGGGAAACATTTCCAGATGAAGGATTTGGGAGAGTTACAACGCATTTTGGGTATCCGGATTTATAGAGATAGATCCAAGAGGATACTAGCATTAAGTCAAGAAGCTTATATAGATAAGATTCTTGATCGGTTCAAAATGAAAGACTCTAAGAGAGGCTTTCTTCCAATGTGTCGTGGTATCACTCTGAGAAAATCGCAGAGTCCTACCGTCACCGAGGACATTGAACGCATGAAGTTGATCCCTTATGCTTCCGCGGTTGTATTAATCATGTATGCTATGATGTGTACTCACCCCGACGTCGCATATGCTTTGAGCATAACGAGTCGTTATCAAGCCAATCCAGGTGAGAGTCACTGGATAGCCGTCAAGAACATCCTAAGTACTTACGAACGACTAAAGATTCGTTCTTTATGTTTGGAGGAGAAACTGAGTTGCATGTAAAGGGTTACACGGACGCTAATTTCCAAACTGATAGGGATGATTTAAAATCCTAATTCGGCTATGTCTTTGTGTTGAATGGAGGAGCTGTTTGATGGAAGAGCTTCAGGCAAAGCGTTACTGCGGATTCTACAACAGAAGCTGAGTACCTTGCAGTATCAGAGGCTGCAAAGAAAACTGTGTGGATTCGACAATTCATGGAAGGTCTAGGAGTAGTCGCCACCGCCGCATATCCAATCACGATGTATTGTGATAACAGTGGGGCTATCTTTCAAGCAAAGGAATCCAAGTCTAGTAACAAGTTTAGACATGTACTTAGGAAATACCATGTAATTAGAGATTACGTGGAGAGGAAGGAAATTGATGTATGTAAGGTTGGGACAGACAATAACATCACTGATCCTCTAACCAAGCCTTTTTCAAAGGCTAAGCATGATGGTCATGTCGTCGCAATGGGATTAAGACGAGTACCTGAATTCCTCTAGATTATATGATATGTAATAGTTGAATATTGTATAAATGTTTACATATATGATAATTTCATTCATTGTTCGAGTTTTATATGAGCTTTTTATTTTAGTTCGTCTAAATATCAATACTTTGTTTTATCTGAATGTTGGAGCTAGTGTCCTCCACAGTTAGTGCAATAACATAAATAAATCTCTATAGGTTCACAGGGTATACTTTGTATTATAATCACTTGATTAACGTTTATCAATAACGGTTGGCTTGCTAGATAAGTTTGACGTTATTGTCATACAGATGGCGGTGATCAACTGGTCCCTAAAAGTCACACCTAAATGATGTGTTTGAGAGATGTGATTATTTGAGAAAATAATCATATTGATGCCTTATTAAATGACTAAAAGGTTAGTAGATGTTTTTGACTAAAAGGTTAGTCAATGTGATGATGACAGATTATTTAATAACGATTAAATAAAGTTAGCTGAGACGAATTAACTGTAATTCGTAAATTGAATATAAAATGTTATATTTAATTGTTGTATATAATGTAAGCTAATTAAACATAAAACGTTATAACTAATTGGCAAATTATAAATATACGGATATTTATAACTAATGATGTATTATAATGATGTCGGTCCATGACAAATGACGATTATAATATATTACATTATATTGGAAGTTAAGATAACCAAAACGAAAGTGTCCAGATACACTCTGTTTTTTTGTCAATGGGTGGTTATATTGAGGAGAAAATAATCTCCCAATATAACCTAATGGTGCCGTGAGAAAGTAAGGGTAAGAGGAAAAATTCAGATTTTTATTCTAACCCTAATTCATTCTCTCTTGTGCCTCCATCATTCACATCTCACAAAAAGAAAAGAAACAGTATTCTTTTCTATCTTTTTCTAGCAAAACCTAAGGCATATCTTGATCAATCTTGGGTGCAACAATTAGGAGATATCAAATTTTGATATTTGTTCTTAGGCCATTAAAGCAAGGACTAAAGGTTATTTCTAATCTCTCGCTTATTATGCATTTTCGTTTATGACTATTAATCATATAATCATAATTTCATTATAATCCTGAATGATTTAAAGGGAAGTATACGGATATTTTCCCACAAGTGGTATCAGAGCCAAAGGGCTATGAAATTGTTTATATGATTTTCGTAAATATTGATTTTGTATAATTCTTTATCAATAAAAAAATTTCAATTCAGCAAAAATTTTTTTATGCCGTATGTTTTTTTTTAGGGTTCCATTTTGATTCAAATATTGTTATTTTAAAAGGTTGAGATAATAATATATGAATTTGTAGATGTTTTGATTTAATAATGATTGAATTAAAACGTAAATGGAATTTGATATGAATGTTAATGAACATCCTTTTGCTTTATATTTTCGGTATAAAATGATCTAGATATTCATGTTAAAAGGTTAATTTGAATCATCTAGTTTGTATCAATGTTTAATATCAATTAGATATTGTTTGTTTGTACCGATCTAGTTAATATAAGCATGATCGAATTAAAACCGTTTAATTTGATTTTTTTTTTTTGCTGCAAGTGTACTGTTCATGTACTGTTCACATTTAAAAAAAAATTCTGTTTTTTTTTATTGACAGCAGCGTTTTTGAAAAAAAAATAAAATTAAAAGAGTTTTTTTTTTTTTTTTTGTATAAACCGAAAGAAAGAAAGAAAGAAAGAAAAAAAAAATTAATTGGTACCTGCTACTGTTCATACGTGAACAGTAATTATAAAAAAAAAATTTCGTTTTTTTTTTTTGATTAAACCAATTTTTGTTTTGTACATTATAAAGATAATGTATGATTGTTTTTGTGAAAAAGTTCACAAAATTTTTGATACCATGTTATTTTAAAAAGGTTTAAAATAATGTTGTTGTAATTCATATTGATTATGAATTTCATTGGATTTTGATTGAAATCTCGTGATGAATTACGGAATCGTCACATGATTTAATGGTGGTTTGCATAATTAATCAACATAATTTATGCATTATGTTTTGTATGATTAATTTTTAGTTGATGCTTTTATTATGTTGAATGTTGGTTGAATGGTTTAATTTTACGCATTTTTGTACAATCAGTTGTAATTTACTAGTGTGGCCTTAGTAGATTATGTTTTCGTAATGATGAAAACATAGTCTTGGTTGTATTTTGAGATCTCGTATCTCCCCTTTGTAATTTTAATTTTTGGAATCATTTTAAATTAGAATGTAAATAGGTTTACATTTGTAATTTTTAAAATGTATTTTGAGAAGATTCAAGATGGAGATCGGATGGCTCACTCCCGCTATATGGACCAAGATGGAACATCAAGACAAGCTTCTCGGGTCCAAGGGTGGATTCCAACTTGTATTTTGTTCATTTTGGTAGTTAGGCCACACTAGGTGTTTTATTTGCGTTTTATTTTTCCATTCTCGTTGCTTTATTCACATGATAGATAATTGCATCATATTCCGCCTAAACCAAACCACCTAAAAATGCATGAAAAATGATTCATACAGTTTGAATATTTTAATCATGGACATACAGATGTCACTCGCTTTTAGGGCCATCACCTTAGTTTAAATCATTCTCGAGTTGCTAGACATTCGTTCACTTAAAATGAATTAAAGTTCAGATGATGGGACCTTCCCCTATAACTAAAATTGAGACTAGTCTTTATAGGGAAAACTACTATGAACCCCTTCTTCATCGGAAGTCATAATATGACCCCTTCTACGTTGGGTAAGTAGTGAGTGTTGACCTATTTTTATCTCAACATTATAGTACGAGTAATATCTCGTGATTATGATGGACTAAAGATAGAATTTACAGAAATTTATCGACCAGGAATTCTAAAAGTAGAATTAGCCAAGAGGTTGGTTTATCAATTTACAGAAATTGAGTCTTGGGATCATTTATTGAATTCTTGAGGGAGGTCAATTGTATAAATGCACGAGTCATCGCATTAAAAAGTTTTTCATTAGACTCAAATTTAAAACGAAGAATACTTATCATATTTATTTTCTTTTTCACAGTTTTTGAATTCGCTATATACAGATATAACTGCTAATAACAAATGGTTGGCCATACTGATGACCCAATGCCAAGTGCCACGCTCGGACGTGAGTCCTGGCTTAAGATTTTCATGGACAATATGAATCAGTCAACGCGACTGAAGAATAACGGGTCAAACTTTGCGGACTGGGAGGCGGCATTACGGAATGCTGCCATTGCTGACGGTAAGCTCAAGTACTTGACTGAGCCACTACCACCCAACCCAGGCCCCAATGCAGGAGCCAATGAATCACTTGCTTATAGTGATTTCATGATGGAGGCGGGTGCGATAAAGAACGTACTAATCTTTTCAATGGAATCAAATTTGCAAAGGCAATTCATTGCCCATGGTGCGAATAAGATTTTCACCACGCTCTCTAACGAGTTCTCGAAAGCTCCAAGGATCGTTAGCTATGAGCATACCTGTCGCTTCTTTGAGGCGAAACTCCAGAAGGGCCAAGCGGTTAGCCCACACATTCTTGATATGATTGAGAATGTCGAGAAACTGGAGGCAATTGGTTGCAAAATCGATGAGAAGATCGTCATTGACCGCGTTCTTCATTCACTTCATGATGGTTTTGCCCTTTTCAGGGCAAGTTACTATATGAATGATATGAAGAAGAGTCTTCATCAGCTCCACTCACTTCTCGTACAGACCGAGAGTGATCTGAAATTGAGTGGGAGTCTGAAACAGGACGTTCTCATGGTTGCAAACAAGGGCAAAGGTAAGGGCAAGGCTCAGGCCAACCTAGCTGTAGGGAAGCCGAAATTCAAAAAGTCAGGGCAAGGCAAGAGTGGGCATGGTGAGAATAGCGGTAGCTCAAAAGGCAAGACAAAGAGCGATGAAGGTAACGTGGAGTGCCACCATTGCCACAAGCTTGGGCATTGGAGGAGGAACTGCCCCGTGTACCGTGAGGACATAAAAGCAGGCCGCGTCTCTCCTGTTGGTATGTCTTCTTCTTTTATTCATATGATTGAGATTAACCATGCAAGTTTCAGAACTTGGGTATTAGATACTGGTTGTGGTTCTCATCTGTGCAATCATTTGCAGGGCCTAAGAAACATCACAACTCTCGCAAGGGGTGATGTGGACCTGAGAGTGGGGAATGGAGCAAGAGTAGCTGCCGTTTCAGTGGGAACATATGTAATCCAACTCCCGAGTGGATTTGAGTTATTTTTAAATAACTGTTACTATGTACCCTGTTTATCTAAAAACATTATTTCTGTTTCCGTACTCGATAAGGACGGTTTTTCATTTGTAATAAAGGATAATAGCTGTATTTTCTCTTTTAACGAAATGATTTATGGTAAAGCAGTTTCCATGAATGAGATTTATGTTTTAGATCAAACCACAGATATAATGCATGTGAGTAGTAAGCAAGCAAAGGTTGGTGACAAAGATCAAACCTATCTATGGCATTGCCGTATGGGACACATAAATGAAAAACGCGTGAAGAAGCTCATTGACAATGGGACTATCTCCCCATTTGACTATGAATCGTTTGGCACGTGTGAATCATGTCTCATAGGCAAAATGACTCGAATTTCCTTCAAAGGTGTTGGAATGCGCGCTGCTGACCTATTAGGACTCATACATACTGATGTGTGTGGACCTATGTCAATCAACGCTAGGGATGGCTATAGATATTTTATCACTTTCACGGACGATTTGAGTAGATATGGTTATGTCTACTTAATGAAGCATAAAAGTGAGTCCTTTGACAAGTTCAAGGAATTCCAGAATAAGGTTGAAAACCAACTAGATAGAAAGATTAAAGCACTACGTTCAGATCGTGGTGGCGAATATCTTTCGAATGAGTTTGATCAACACCTCAAAGACTGTGGTGTAGTACTAAAGTTAACTCCACCTGGAACACCACAATTGAATGGTGTGTCCGAACGGAGAAATCGAACATTACTTGATATGGTTCGATCCATGATGAGTCACACGGTTGTACCTGACTCATTGTGGGGTTATGCTCTTTTGTCAGCTGCTTTAATACTTAACCGAAGTCCGTCTAAAGTTGTAGACAAGACTCCATATGAATTATGGAAGGGAACGGTCCCTAACTTGTTCTTTATTCGGGTTTGGGGTTGCGAGGCTTATGTCAAGTGGAGACCTGACGATAAGCTCGGCCCACGATCGGTCAAGACATACTTTATTGGTTATCCAAAAGGGATGTTTGGTCATTACTTTTACTCGCCTACCGAACATCAAGTTTTTGTTGCGGCTAGTGCGACGTTCTTAGAGAAAGAATTTCTCGAGAATAGGACAAGTAATGGAACCTTCGATCTGGCGGAGATTCAAGAACCAACAACCGAGCAACCAATGGAGGAAACTGTTCCTTCATCATCGGCTGCGGTTAATATTCCTTTGGAACCTAGGAGGTCGGGTAGACACTCTATTCCTCCAGACAGATACATTGGTATGGTCGAGGAGAATGAGAGAGATGACGTTTTACTCCTAGTGAGTAACGAACCCGCTACCTATAAAGGTGTCATGACCTGTTCCGACTCTAAGCTATGGCTTGACGCCATGCAATCCGAGATGGACTCTATGTATGAGAATGACGTATGGGATCTGGTTGACTTACCTGATAAGGTTCGGCCTCTTCAGTGCCAAAGGCTTACAAAAAAAGCATTATTAGAAGGACAACCAGATACCTACAAGGCACTACTAGTAGCAAAGGGTTTCACTCAAGTGCAAGGATTGCACTATGATGAAATTTTTGCACCCGTAGTTATGCTGCGTTCCATTCGGATAATCTTAGCGATTGCCGCTTTTCATGACTATGAAATTAGGCAGATGTATTGACAGGGTTGTCGCGTACCCTAATCAAAGATAATTTACCCAGACTAGGCTAACAACAGATAAATGCAGTTAGGGAAGTAAGGGGTCGATCTCGGGGAGACGGAAGATACTTGTGAATAGTTGTGGTTAGAACTCTACCTTGGACGATTGGCAAATGTTTGTCACTAATTACTAAATAATAACAATGCAATAAAGAAAAGAATCTAGGGAAGTAGGTTCACAAATGTAGATTAACATATTGATGAAATTGGATTTAGGATATGCAAATAATTCATTGTGAGTTCGTAAGAATGATGTGTTCATTACAATCATAGATCAGATGGTCTAGAAGGCTTTTTATGCGATTTACTAGGTCTTAATCTACCATGTCATGCTTTGTCTATTCAATTCTCGTATGTCTATGTAACAACCCGAAAAGTACCCTATTTTTCTAGTAAAATATCTTACGGATACGTTTCAGCAAACTTAAGTTTTAAAATGGAATTTATTGTTTCCAGTTGAATTTTGAAATTCCGAGTTCGTATTTGGAATTTCTGGGAGATTCCATGAGAATCCCGTTTTTAAGTCAACTTTGACTTTCGTTGACTTTTTCCGACTCGCCTTGTAATTTTGAAGACCGAAATTTTATTTAAAAAATAATATTTTTAATTTATTTTTATTAAGATTTATTGGGATTTATGAAAATTTTAATATAATTATTTTGAATTTATTTGGAATTATTAAAGAATAACTTTTACGGTTTTAACCCGAACGTCATTTAACTATTCCCGAGTCATCGTAAATCCCGAAACAAACCCGAAACTCGACTTGGGCATGAGTCACACGCCCATGTCACCTTTTTCCACTCACAATTAGATCTTTTAATTGTTTCGATTAAACTAATACAAATATCTAAGATATTTGTTACTTTATCGATCCATCAACGAAAATTACGCAAATTGCTTAAAAACAGACCTGATATCACCATACTCCACACGGCTCTCCTTCCTCTCTTAGGCCTTGATATTTTCTTTCTTTTGATTAAAATAACATAATATCTTGATATTTGATTTAATTAACTTAATATCTAATTAATTACCGTAATATAATTATTAAACCCGAGTCAATTCCGTAACAACAATTTCAAAACCCGACTCATTATTGCTTCTATATGTACACGGCCCATTCTCCACTTTACTCACTAACAACTTTTCATTTTACAATAAATCAAATTAAGATCTAATTAATCGTTCTTCATCGTTCTTGAGCGTTCTTCGTCGTTCTTCATTCGTTCTTCGTCATTCTTGAGCAAAATTCTCATAAAACCTTCATTTCTTAATTAAATCCGTCCTAACTTATATTTCTAGAATCTCCTATTCGCTCTCCATCTTCAAGTACGGTTTATTT